>JAABKJ010013253.1:0-10349 GCA_011634705.1 Andricus grossulariae
ATTGTTTCGCACACAGTCTGCTCAAATAAGGTCCTTTAGGCACCATTTAGAAGCATGAAAAGGTCAACTTTTGAGGTGGATGCTGCAAAAAAGAACTTCTGTCCATGAAACTTTCTTCAGACACTTAAATTTTTCTTTTAACTTTTAATTTCTTGCAAATTCGAAAAAATGGCGTAGATATGAGACTTTGAAATTTTCAGTAACTTTTTTTTATAGTTCCATATCTTTGGTTCTAATAAACCGATTTAACTTTTTAAGGTCTGAAATTGTTTGCTATGACATTTCAATTAACATAAAAAAATATCTGTTAAGAACAAATTTTGATTACATTTTTATGAAATCTCAAGAAACTGAAATCGCATTTTTGAAAATACGTATTCTTTAATTTTTTAATCTTTTTGTCAAGGAAAGTCTTAAATGACCTTTAAGACTGCTGCAAGTTCAATCTTGGGACCGCCAGTGGTTTATAAGGAGAAAAAATGTATCTTAGGTCCTAAACGATGAAGCGACGCAATGCGGCTAGTGCGTAGCGTGTAGCGCATCAGGTGACTGTTCAGACACCTCAAATAATGCTTTTGATGTAAGAGTTCGATTTATAAAATTAGAAAGTGAGGGTCAACATCTTTTAGCAACAAATTTCATTGTTGAAGTATTTTTTAAATAATTGAATAAGTAAGAGCGACATATGAAGGAATATTGTGAGTATGTCAAAATTCCTTAAATATAGAATCAACCAATGCATTATTTGGTACGACGAGCCTTGCACGTTGTATGCATTTTGCTCCAGTTTTTAAATATGGGTACCGTTTTAAACACTTCCGAATGAGAAAAAACTTTTATCTTCACTCCTGACCTAGAAATGGGAATTACAGCGTGTATTTTTGTGTACCCTGAATTGTAATAGAAGCGTTCAATCTTCCGCTTAAAAATGGTTCTTCTGCTTTGTATTCATTGTTATTGCAGAATTCAACATAAATAACTTTGAAGTATGTTTTAGCCCAGTGTTAAATTTCTCTAGCATTAGTAATCTGATTGTCGTATGGACGCCGAAGGCTTGTTTCAGCAGCCAATCTTCTAAGAATGCCACCAAACCCATCACAAGGCCCTTTGCTATGTGCTGCATTAAATAAAAATGGACAAATATCCTTGTCTTGTCCACTATGAATACCCTGCTGGAAGTAAAAAGATGGAGATCCTATCTTTTTGAATAATTTTGAATCTTTATGATAGAAAGTGGTAGAGAAAATGTATTATTCTATCTCTTTTGCAATCTAAATTTACGACGCGTTGTATTTCTGGTACGTGGTGATCGCCAAATTAAGATTTGTAATAAATTCCCTAACTTTTCGATGGATTCCCTCATTTGAAAGGATAGAAAATGATAACAGTACTCAATTACTGAAGATAGAAAACGAGATAGACAAAACTTCAAATTTATATTAAAGATATGGAATAAAGTGAACAAAAAGGTAAGGGTTTTCGGTCACGGAATATAGAGAAAGAGATCACAAAAGATAGAAATGGTAATAGATAGATAGACCAAGGGATAGAAAAAGATAAGAGTCATCGATCACGCAAGGTGCAGAAAGAGATAGAAAATTATTATGGTTGGCGATAGGGGGAAAAAGCGTTTTAGGGATGCAAAGTGACCCACTGAGAGATAAAATGAGAGATAGACTAGTTCTATCTTTTCCTATCCCCGTATTTTTACCTGTTACAATCTTTCCACTTTCAGCAGGGTAAAGCCTTCAGGTTGACTTCAATAGATAAAGGATGTGGTGGGCTGGAGAAGAGAGGATTGAAAATAATAGACGTAAATAATAGACGGGAATTAATATTAACAGAGATAGAAACAGATTGACATGAATAGATAGAGGGTAGGATGAGATAGAAAATAGAGGATGAAAAAAGATAGATGTGAATTTAGATTAAAGAATAGATAGAGAAATATAGACTTTGGTAGATGTAGGCCATGATGAGACAGAGAAGAGGACATTGAAAAAGATAGACGTAAATATATTTTGACTAAGAAATGGAAAAATATTGACGTAGATAGACAAAGGACAGGATGAGATAGGGAAGAGGGGATCGAAAAAGATAAATGGAAATTTAGATTAATGGAGAGATATGAATATTGACGTGGATAGACGAAGGTTAGGATCAGATAGAGAAGAGTGTATTGAAAAAGATAGACGGAAATTTAGATTGACTGAGAGATAGTGAGAGATAGGCTTGGATAGATGATGGATAGGACCAGATAAAGAAAAGGAGATTGAAAAAGATAGACGAAAAATTTAGATGGGCAGTGAGATAGAAAAAGATTGACGTGGATAGATAAAGGAAAGGATGAGATAGAAAAGACGGTATTGATAAAGATAGATGTGAATTAAGATCAACAAAGAGATAGAATGGGATAAATTTTCTCTATCTCTTTCAATCATAAAGATTCAAAATTATTCAAAAACATAGGATGTCTATGTTTTTACTTCCAGCAGAGTGACGCTGGGTGGCTTACAGTAAAATTATCCAGAAAATGACATCAGTCTTCGGGCCTATAAGTAGAGGACCGGCACATCGTTTTCCAAGTTTGACACACTTATCGACTTTTCAATGGATTCCCCAATTTTGTGGGATAGGAAATGATAAGAGTGCATATCGCGGAAGATATGAAAAGAGATAGACAGATATTCAAATTTATATTACAGGGATAGAATGAAGTAAAGAAATTGATAAAAGTACTCGGTTATGAAAAATTGAGAAAGAGATTGAAAAAGATTGAAATTCGTAAAGTGACCCATTGAGACCAAAGTGAACCAATTTCTATCTTTTTTCATCTTTTTACTTCCAACAGGGTAAACTACTAGCTGTAACCCGCGGGTTTTGCCCGCATGTAGGGTTGTCTCAGGAGTGTAAATGCGATGTCTGTTGACAATTCATGCTTGCGTTCGAATTGGATGTGGCACCATAAGAACATACTGTTGTGTTGCAGGTTTTACCTACAAATTACTTTGTATTGTTTTTTTCATTTATTTGTAAACAGCTCCTCCTCTCTTGGAGGAAATATTCGCGAGACACATGGGCTTTTAATTTTTTTTCCGTCATTTACCGACATTTAAGGACGACAGAGAAATGGAGTCAGGAGTGATTTAGTTTAGAGTGTCAACCACCATCAAGGACCGGCGGTACAGATGACGAGGAAGCAATTCGAGCTGAAGTCGCATAGGCATAGGTGGAACCGAGGGTGAAATATGGATGCGACTCCCGTATTCCAAATCCTGTACCTAAAGCGATTCAAACCTCACCACCACGGATTTCTCGTGTGGGGTAATAAGACGCCCACCACGCCACTAAGCGGAGTGGAACCGGCGAGAGAGTTTCCGATATATAGTTATGCGATCCGTGGTCGAGTAGGCAACGAAAGCGGGACGGAGTTTCCTCCCGACCGCTGGTGTTAGCGGTAGTATCTAGCCATGTCAGGCTTTTACTCTTTATCTTGGCGCTAGTACGCGCAATGTACTTAGCTTAATAAATATATTTTAGTAGCTACTAAAGTGTTGTGACTTATTCTTGCCGCATGTAATGCTGTTGTAGGCCGCACTTATATTTATTAAATAATATAATCTTCACCTACATTCGCAACACCACTATCACCATCTCTTGTGCGTAAGGGTCCCAACATCTCCCTCCAACCGCCATGACACTGCGCCAGCGCAGAAGACATATCTCGATTACCTGCGCAGTTGGGGAGAAATTGGTGTCCTGCGTACCAGCAGGAGAAGCGAACTCCTAGTATTTTGTCGTACAAGCCTCGCGTAAGAAGGTCGTTGCTTTTGTAGTCGTTTGCGTGATTGTTCCGACAGAGCGGTACTTTATCCTTTTTTGACTTCTGAATTGTGGATCCGCTGCTATTACTAGATAAGACTACCTAGGACTATCTAGAAAGATGGGTGGTCCAGTACATATAATTTCTCCTCCGTTCGTGTTTCCCGTAGGTTGTGACTCTCTGGTGTAACTTCATACGTCAACGAGGTACAAAAATTAAAAAATATATTTTCTACAATCAATCAAATTAGACAACATGCTCATGAATTCTGTAAAATTCCCTTGAATTATGCAGAATTTTCGAGAACTCAGTACAACCCTGGCTGACCGGCCAAACGCAAGCATTATGCTACAGCGTAATTCTAAGGTGTGGAATGACCATTTAACGTAAATTTTAACGTATTATTATAATTGCAACAGTTCACATATTTATTTTGTTTCTTCTATTAATTATAATGCCATCTTACTTTAGCATTACGCTGTGGCTTAATGTTTGCGTTCCACCGGTCCGCCAGGGAATTTTCCTGAATTGTGAAGAATTCTTCTGAATTCAGCAGAATTTTCTTACAATCATCAAATTTCTCTCTAATTCTGTGGGATTCTTTTGATTTCAGCACAATTCTTTTGAATTCAGTGGAATTCTCTTGAATTTAGTATCATTCTCATGAATTCAGTAGAGTTCTCATCAACTCAGTAGAATTTTCGTGAATTAATCAAATTTCTCTGGAATTCTGTAAAATTATCTCGTAAATTCAGTACAATTCTATGAAATTATGTAGAATTCTCCTAAATTGTGTATAATTCTATTATATTAAGCAGGATCCTCTTAAATTCAGTAGAATTGTCTTGAAAAATGTAAAACTCTCTGAAACTTTGCAAAATTCTCTTAAATTCAGTAGAATTCTCCTAGGTTTGGCAGAATTCTCTTGAATTGAGTAAAATTATCGTGTTTTCTTTCGAATTCAGCAGAATATTTTTGAAATCAGCAACAATTGTTCTCATTACATAGTATTCTCTAGAGTTTGGCAGAATTCCCTTGAACTAATCATAATTCTCTGGAATTGCAATCTGTAGAATTCTCTTGAATTGAGTAGAACTCTCTTTGATTTCCGTAAAATTATCTTGAATTCTGGAAAGGACTCTTCAATTCTGTAGAATTCTCTTGAACACTTTTGAACGCATTACAAATTTTTTAACAACAATTTTTATTGTTGTAAACTTTACAGAAAATGTCGATAAAATTCCATTGAAAAAACGCGACACGACAGGGTCATAATTAAATGCTTGATGATTTCAGTGCACGCGTTTAAAAAACAGTACCAATTATGTATTGGAAAAGTGTGTGGGGTAATTATTTAAAATTTTTAATTTTTAGCCGTTTAAGTTGGAGTCAGCGGAGACAGGGTTCGATGAAAGTACTAGGAGTGGTTTTATGATGCTGTATAATATTATTGTAGGAATTAAGATATCTGCTAGAGCCTTGGAAATGTGTCTGGAGTAGCAATTTTAAATTTGAATTTTTTTTTGTGCTTCAGTTAAATACAACTGAGACGGCGTTGTTTAAATGTACTAGGGGTAGATTTTTGGGCTGTCTCATATTATTGTAGGGATAGAGATATTAGCTAGGGTCTTGGGAAAGGGTGCGCGGTGACTATTTTTATTTTGAAAATTTTTTGGCTGCTTATGTCGAAGGTAACTGAGACGGGGTTCGTTAAATACATTAGGGATCGTTTATTAAGGTTGTTGAATATTATTGCAGGGATCGGGATACCTAATAAACTCTTGGCAAAGTGTGTGGGGTGATTATTTTAAGTATTTAATATTTTAATTTTTTGACTGTTTTAGTTGAAAGAAGCTAAGACTGGATTCGTTGAATGTACGGGGGGTGATTTTTTGAGGCTGTGTCATATTATTGTAGGTATGGTTATACCTGTTATAGCCTTGGGAAGGTGTCTGGGTTGACTATTTATAATTTGAATATTTTCAGCCTGCTTTAGTTGAAGGCAACTGAGACGGGGTTCGTTAAATATACTAGGGGTGGTTTTTTTAAGGCTGTATTGTATGCTTTTGTTGGAGGCAATTGAGACTGGATACGTTAAATTGTACTAGAGGCGATTTTTTGAGGCTGTGTAATATTACTGTAGGGATAGGGATATCTTCGAAAGCCTTGGGAAGGTGTCTGACGAGTCTAGTTTTGATTTGAAATATTTTTGGCTGCTTTACTTGAAGTCAATTAAGATGAGGTTAGCCAAAATAATAAAAAATTAAAGGTAGTTATATCCCGCAATCTCAAAAGACTTTAGTCGATACTCTCGTGACTAAAAAAAATTAGACACCCCAAAAAAACCCCCCTAGTATATTTAACGAACCTCACCTGAATTTACTTCGACTTAAGCAAACAAAAATATTCCAAATTAAAACTTATCAATTAAGATACCTTCCCAAGACTCTCGTAGATATCACCATCCCTACATTAATATTACACACCCACGAAAAACGACCTTTAGTACATTTAACGTATCCAGTCTCAACTGCCTTCAACAAAAGCCTACAATACAGCCTCAAAAAACACCCCCTAGTACATTTAACGAACACAGTCTCAGTTGTCTTCAACTAAAGCAGGCAACAAATATTCAAATTATAAATAGTCAACACAGACACCTTTCCCAAGAACCTGGTTGATATCTCCATCCTTACAATAATATTAGACTGTGTAAAAAACCACCCCTAGTACTTTCATCGAACCCTGTCTGAGCTTCCTCCAACTTGAACTGCTAAAAAATTCAAAATTTTAAATAATCACCCCACACACTTTTCCGACACATAATTAGATATTCCGATCCCTACGATAATATTCAATAGCCTTAAAGAAACACTTCCAGTACATTTAAAAAATTCCGTCTCAGCTGCTTTCAACTAAAGCAGCCAAACAATTTCAAAGTAAAAATAGTCACTGTAGACACCTACCCAATATTCTATTTTATATCGCTATACCTACAATAATATTCAACAACCCCATAAGACCAACCCTAGTACATTTAACAAATTCCTTCTGAGCTGCCTTCAACTAAAACGGGGAAAACATTTGAAATGAAAAATAGTCATTTCAGGCACCTTGCCAAGACTTTAGTTTATATTCTTATCCTCACCGTCCAAATTGCTTTATCGGAGGTATGTTTGCAGTGAAAAATTCTAAGTAAAAAATATTAGATAATTTTTAATAGATATTAACACTTTTAACACAGCACAACGACCAAGAAGGTTCCTGTATGTAGAGAGGCATTCCTTGGTGTGCTAGGGATAACAAAGCACCGAGTAAATACTGTCGTAAAAAATTTGAAATATTTTTGGCTGCTTTACTTGAAGTCAATTAAGATGAGGTTAGCCAAAATAATCAAAAATTAAAGGTAGTTGCATCCCGCAATCTCAAAAGACTTTAGTCGATACACTCGTCACTAAAAAAACACGTCGTGTTGATACCAGTGAGAGACGACTGAATGACTAATTGTAATGACTAATCATCTAACTAGGAAGGGATCAGTCCTCATTTGCGAAGGTATGCATCATATATTTACAAGATATATTCTTTATAAATCTTTCATTTGAGAAAGAACAATGGTCGCATAAGCTTGACAACACTAATCATTAAGTTTGTTAATCATTAAAAAGTAATTTAAATCAAATGAATTCTATTGGCAAGGGCATCGTCAAAACATTTTCATCTGGGGTGTGTTCACCTCATTTGTGCACATATATACGGAAAATTAATAGGTAATTCTTTTTAGCATGATTTTTATCTAGACAGAGCACCGTTGGCGAATGAGTTTGATTCTGCATGTACGTCAACGGAGGGATTTTCGCGGGCATATGTTTGCACTTTAAAGTGCACCTGGAACAAGTAACTTGGCACTTTTTGTTAAGAGCATGCACTGAAATCATTAAGCATTTAATTATGACTCTGGCGTGTCGCATATTTTTAATGGAATTTTATAGGGATTTTTTGTAATGTTTACAACAATAAGTATTGGAAAGACTACTGAATTAAAAATAAATCAAAGCTTATTTTAATGAATTCAGAAGTGGTAAAAAATGTGTAATAAGTTCAAAAGTGTTTCAGCGAATTCTACAGAATTCAAGATAATTCTACAGAATGCAAGAGTCTTCTACAGAATTTAAGATAATTTCACGGAATTCAAGAGAATTCTGCTCAACTCAAGAGAATTCTACAGATTGCACGATAATTCTACTGAATTGAAGAGAATTCTACTGTATTTATATTTTTTAATTTTTGTATCCTGTTGACGTGTGAAGTTACATTAGAGAGTCACAACCTACTGGAAAAGCGAACGGAGGAGAAATTATACGAACTGAACTTGTTTATGCACACACTCTTGTCGATGGCAAATGGATTGTCGTCCGTCTAAAGCGTGTTTCTGATTGGTTAATCTTTAATTGTTAATTACTCGGTAATTATTAAATTTAGCAAATTTTTTATATAATTATTTTCGATGTCTTTTTTTGGTTGGAATTCAAAAATATGAAAATGTTTTTTGAGTACTGGGACATCCTGTATATACACATAAAGCTACAAAGAACCCATGATTCTATTGTAAAAACAAAATAGCACAAAAAAATTTAATAAATGTATTTATTTCATTTATCAGTGGTATTTTGTTTTTACAATAAATTCATAGCTTTTTTTTGTTCACTGCTATTAAAAAAATCACTCAATATTAATAATTTTATGAATAATTTTCAAATCATCGTTATCATAATCACTATTCTCTTCAGCATTTACACTATTGGTTTCAAAAAACCCACTATCATTTTCATTCGTATCACTGTCACTGTCACTTAGTTGTTGCTGTTTTTTTGCTGCTGTTGTTGTTGCTGCTGGTATTTTTGATACTGATAATCCTGTTGCGGAAACTGGTGAAATTGGTGTGCGTTCTGGTAATGTTGGTTCACATCCCCGAGATCTCGGAATCAATGAGTTGCGCCCAGTTTATTCGAAATTGCCGTCAAAACACTTCTCGACAAATAAACATAAAATGTAGAATTTCTGTTGGTAGCGGCGCAAAGCTCGTTGATTTCAAAAAACGAGGGTTCTCCGGTCAATGCCCAACGTTCCGGGATGATGATGAATGGACTTAAATTTGTGTAATTGACCGTCATTTTTTTTTAATACAGCTGAAACAATAAAAGAATAATTATTAAATAATGACTTTTAATTACAAGATTATGTATGAAGTTTGAATTTATAATTTAAGTGCATTATTAAAAAAATGTCTTACTTAGAAAATGATTCCTTGTTGGCTTACTCTGAACTCTTTCAAGAAACTTTATTGAATGGACCTCTCAGGCTTCCCTAGCCCCTTATAATAGATGTTTTGTTTATAAAATAATAAATATATAAAGCAGATTACGCGTTCGAAACTTCTAGAGGGTTCGAGAATATTAAGCGCAAAACAAATGAATTTATCCTTATTATGATTATTTGTGATAGGATTAATAATCACAAACAAATTAATTCATTACAGAAGATTTTCCGTGGAGAAATCTTTGTATTTTATTCATAAGAATTGAAATGAACACAAATCACACCCGACACGTAGTACGGTTGGCTTGAAACTGAGCTTCTCCTTTGAGAAGGAAAATAGGTTTTTGGAGCTCGGCGCCGCCCTGCACTCGGTGCTCGGTTTTCCTATCAAACCTAGGAATTCGTCTGTTTCCTGTGTAACATACATCCTTAATGTGGTGAATTTCTTTGACACTGTCGACTGAGCAGTGTAGCCTGAAATCTTCAGCCAATTCTTTTCTGCGTAAGGAGGCAGAATTTCAATATTTGAATCATTACTTGGCCTTTTTGAAAGTCTTTTCCACAATTTACCATTTGCATTAGGTTTTTACGATTCTCGAGTGTCTGTCCGATTAGAGAACCATTGATAATACTCTTGATATAATTGATGATCTGCCGGTGTTTCGGGTGTCATATTCGATTCTCCTATTGGTGTTAGTGGCAGTATATCAGGCTTGTTTTCATCCAGTGTAGTAGTCTGGGTAGGTTTCGGGGATCACCGTTGGATTTTTAAAAAGTGGTATTGGAGTGCTCAAATCACGCTCACTTGGTGCATTTAATATCTCTATATCTGTCAATTCGGCTTTCAAATCCACCTCAGTTTCATCAGCACCTGTACTAGTGAACCCATCATGGACAGGATGAATACGTGATAATGCGTCAGCAGCGGTATGCTCGCATCCTTTTTTGTATTCAATTTTGTTCTCATATTCCGCAATTTTGTGTCTCCAACGAAATAACCTGGAGGAGGGATCTTTCACATTAAATAACCATGTCAAAGCCTGATGATCGGTAAGAATTGTAATTTTGTGGCCTAATAGATATTGTCTCAATCTTTTAATTGCCCAGACGATTGCTAACAACTCTTTTTGGGTAGTCGTATAATTGAGTTCCGCATCATTAAGGGTGCGAGATATATAACAACAGGGATGGCCGTCCTGAGACAAAA
>JAABKJ010013254.1:0-10349 GCA_011634705.1 Andricus grossulariae
CTACGCCTCCGCTTAGGGGTTATTCCTTCGGGACCATCCCTGGACAATTGTCCGCGACTGCTTATTAATTATTGTAAGCATATTCAGCAGAAACCCTTGGTACAGGGACCCTCTATCCGCAACCCGAGGATGCGTTCGGTGGCTTTGTCATAAGCCCTTCAGTTCTATTCGAAAGGAATAGAAACCGAAATATATATATATATATATAATTAACAACTAAAAGTTAACAATCACCGCAGGGTCCCACTTAGAGCAACTGTCATCTAAAAAATGACATCGGCTCCCAGTGGGGCCGCAGTAAATCCCATTCATGGCCACGTCTCACAACCGTGAGATGGGTGGTCACAGGATACGACGAAATCACAACAACAGGTCGGCGAAACTTTCGTCTGTTTTGAGGACACGAAGCGACCCAAGGATGACAGCTTTCTGCATCCATCTCGCAAGTGCCGTGGCATCTTTTTGCCACGCGGGAATATGGAATATATATATATATATATATATATTCCTAATTTCTGTGACTAGGAAGATGGTTATGGTTTTTGATGCTTTCGAAATAAGCGTAAGAAATCTTGAATCTTCATTTCCAGTCAGGGATATCTTATCTCGATCCTTGTTTTCTTTAGGGGAAATTCTAGTCATAAAATTTCGGATGAGTCATTGTAACTAAATGTTGCTACTTTTACACTGCATAACCATTATATAGACATTAACAGCATTGATCTAACTGGTAGCATCTGCTTTATTTATAATTAACTGTTTCGAGCATAATTTTTTTCTGTAATTTCCTATATTAAATAAGATTGACTATATTTCAATTTTGTCAATTTAAATATTAGAAAATGTATTCATGCATTTTAAAGAAATAACCGTGTACTACATCAACTTTTCATAATAAAACTTTTTATTTCAAAAGATAACCTTTGGTTTTATGATAGATATAAACTATACAGTCTTAAAGAGATTCATTTTCAAAATCCTGTAACAAACCATTGATCAGTAGCTTCTCTATCTCCTAAATTTATACATTTCCAGCAGAGAGCACAAAACGTTCTTAAATTCGCTTAATCGACATTCGAGTTACATATAGTACAAAAATACAGTTGAGTTGTTCCTGCGAACACCCACGCACTCTCCTCAGTTCATCAAATGCATTTATCTCAAATCTCTCTAAACGATATACAAAATATATAAACAATTCTTTGTAAACTGTCTTTGATAACAGCATTGTTCACGGTAACATATCTTAACAATCATTCCAATTCTATCAATTTCAATCGCATCATTCGTTAACTAAACACTTTCGAACACATTTCATTATTTTTCCTATTTAAGAGGTAGGATCTCGCTGGTGAAAATAGTCGAGAACGTTTAGTCTTCCTTAATCTATGCCTACTCCCAGGTATCCTTTCAATTTTATAAACATGGTGCCTCACTATCGTCTCTGGTTGAGTCAACCTCATACACAAAGAAACCGGACCAGCGAAATCCACATCAGTCGCTAACTCTAATTTTGGTTCCAGAGTCAACAAAAATTCAGCAGTGCTTTGTACAAAGTTTGCTCGAACCTTTGTTCCACCCTGGATCGCAACTCCAGCACCCATATCGACCAAAGACTGGGCATTCCTGGACCAAAGACTTAACTGAATCTGTCCAGCCAGGTCGAAACTCACAGCTCCTTCGATACTAACTTCGCCAACAAACCCAGAAGCCAAAGGAACGTATTCCATGTATCGATGGAGATTCACCAATGCTTGAAAAGCTGGTGTTCTCTCAGAAGCTGTTCCAGACCAAACATGTCCCATCAGCTCTCCCTGACCTGAGAAGAAGACAAAAGGTCTGATCACAACTCCCAAAAGAGAAATTTCCATTCCAGCTGTTGCCACTTCATCATCCGCTGGAACACTGTTGTCTTCTTGTTCCGATGATACGAATCCACCAAGACCTCCAGCGAAAAGACCCATAGAAAAAAGAGCTGTGGAATGTGGTTCACTTTCTAAAACAACATCCACGACACCTCTTTTTAGAAGACCAGAATTGACTTCCTGCACTGTGACGAGTGATCCATTGCTTCCTGGGGATCTAAGGAAGCTTCTCGTAAAAGCTGTACTAAGACCCTTCAAAGCAAGGACGTCGTAGTTGTGGATTTTGTGAGACTCCCTTCTCAGAGCTTCCTTTAGGTTTTTCGCAAATTGAGGATGCTTTTCGGATAGTTGCTCTAACCTTTGGCTCAGGTACTTTCGAACTTCGTACATCAGATCTCGAGTAGCTAGGTACTGTACAAAACCTTGAAGATCATCAACTGATGGATCATTTTCGAGAATGAGATTCAAGGCTAGAGTCCTGACAGTACTGTCTCTTCTGGGACCTCCTACTTGATAAAAAGTCCTCAGAGCTGCTGATCTGACTTCCTCACTTATGTGTTGTTTCGGCAAAGCTCCTAGAGCTAACCAAGCAGCTGCACTCGTGACTTTGCTACCTTTTAATGCAAAATTTAATAAAGCTGGAACAGCTGCTTTGCTTTCGAGGTTTCTTAAGGCTCTGAGGAATTTCAGTTGGCATTCTTCTCCTGTGCAACTGTCCAGGCCCAATTCTAAGCTAACTCTGGCCTTTTCTATCACAGAAGGTGAACCATGTTGTTTAGCCATTGCAGCTGCAGTGAGGGCTAGGGTTTCCGACACCTTGTCGTTTTGGATAGTCTCTTCGGATCTTCTTAACACGTCTTTGATGATTTCAGGGTCTGGTGTTGGGGAGAAAGATAGAGACCATAAGTACCTTTCTGTATCGTCGCCAATTTCGTCTTGCTTGAGGATTTTCATAGCAGCTTGATGAGCTGCTGGGGTTGAGGCTGAGCCTAAGATGTCCCAGAGTTGAGGACGTAATTGTCGATACTTGGGGCTTTTGAGTAACTTCACTAATTCATCGGAGGAAGCCGCTCTGACTAGGGATATTAGCTTCAAAAAGGCTGATGCTGATTTTGCTGTGCCTAAGACTGAGGTGTCGAGGGCATCTCGATTTTCCTGGACGGTTTGCTCTAACTGGAAGCATAAGAGTAAAAATTAGAGATTGTTAGGATCAGGAAGAAGCATAGAGAATTAGATCATCAATAAGATAAAATACTGTGCCAGAAAAATGAAGAGATTTTTAAATTATTCAGAACTTTTAACTCACTGTAAGGCATCCACTATCAGGACAACTCGTCAGCTCAATCTGCAGATCAATAGGAATGTCTCTAAACCCAGGTTCCAGGAGAATAATTGCATTTTTCACACTATCAGCTTCCACAATAGATTCCTGAATTTCATCAATTTTCCGAACTACTCTTTGGGAAGTGACAGCAGAACCAACCTCAGGTTTGCTAACCAAGTGCATAACATGCATTTCCTGTTCTCGAATCTTCAAAGGAAGTAAACTTGGTGACAAATCATATGTACAATTTCTTGAACTTGCCAGATTTATACCAAAAATAGGATTAGGGTGGACAACTCTCGGAGGAAGATTGTTCTCCTCACAGGAAATTTTTTTCTTCTCGACTGATGTTGGACCCAAGGATGTGTAAACCACCCTGCAGAGACCTGAAGCATCTTTTTCTTGAACTTCTCCATCAAAAGTTGTGTATTGGAAGAGACTTGCTAATCCTCGTTTTAAATTTAGTGTTGAGACACTATCATTTGGATCTGTGAAGATGCTCTGGATCTTTCCATTTTTCCAAACTACGAGAATCGGTTTTGAAGATGTCTCGGGTAATCTTGAAGTGTGTTCGACAAATCCTTCTGGCTCTGGTGCTTTCCTGGATTTTATCCACAGGTGAGGTGAAACGAGCTAAAAAAATGGTTAAAATTAGTTTTTTGTTAGGGAAATGATTGATAACTAGAAAAATTATTATTTAATTAAGATAGTTAACTACCCCACAAGAAAGATATAAGCAAATCTAACAAAAATTATTTAACTACATATTCAAAGAAAAACAGAATAATTCCTTAATAATAATATTCTGCACATTTAATGTTCTTATCAATTCACTGGATATTATACATTATACATATAGGAGAAATAAGCAACAAGGCTTGGAAGTGAATAACAAATGGTTCATCGCAGAAAAGGTTATCGAACCAAGATAACATTGCTTCAATGTAAACGTTCTTAATAATTTTAAATACTACTTTTTTTGTTCAATTATGCTGATATCTTCTTATTTGGTTTTTACAAAAGGTAGCGATGAATTTAATTTTCAACTTTCTTGATAAGAATATTGATCAAAATTTACGTAGATTATTTTACAACGCTATAACATTGGAAAATATTAATTAAAAAAGAAAAGAAACGGCATTAGTCTTATTTATTTCGAGTTTTGTTTACTCGACAAATATAATTATATTCACGTAAAAAGGATCTTAGATATCAATAATTTTAAATATTAAATTTACGATTTCTAATTGGAATCTAAATTTGTTTCAAATGTCGAAGACATTTTATTTTAAAAAAGTCTAACTATATTTTGAACCTGTTCAAATTTTGGAGAAGAAAGATGTTGTGAATGCTTAGAATTAAAAATTTTAATTCTACATTAGAGTGAATTCGGATTTTACTTAAAGTTTAATTAAATATATTTATCTGAATTAATCAAATTCCAAAACTTGTAATCACTGAAATAAACCGCGAACATTTCTTTTATCGAATTTTTTCTATGTTTTTAAATTTTGAAAAAAAGTTTGTTATTAACAAAAAAAGTGAAATCGCAACATTTTCTGAACACGTTTGCTTGGATTGTTAATTTCGATAAAGCTATGTTGAATTTTCATTGTTGCAAACAAATCGCGATAGAGTTTTTGCTATTGGATTCTCAAATTGGATAGTTCAAAGGATTATAAAACATTTTTTGTTGGATTTCAGAATCCAAAAATGACAGTGGTGTGGGGGAGCACTTTTTTTCAACATTCATATTTTATCAAAAATATCTGTTGAGTTATATTTTGCTGAAATAGTTTTAAATTGAAATTGCGCGCCGCTTTTAAAAATATGAGTTCTCATTATGGTGGCTTCAGACTTGTAAACAACATTCCAATTTAGGCCTGCCTAAACTGTAAATTTACATGTTTTCAAATAAAAAACATTCCAAACAAAAATTTAAAAATAATTTGATAATGCTCTAAATTTGGAGCACTTTTATTATAAATTATTATTATTTTTTATAATACGTATAATTTCAAGATTTCTAAAAATGTTAGTGGTTTGAAATTTCACGTAAATTTTAATTTCTTTAAATTGAAACCCTTTCACGTTTGACAACAGTTTAAATTAAAATTTAGAATGTTTTCCAAGGATACTTTTAATTAATACAAGCATGAAAGTAATTTTTTAATTTTCTTCATTTTATTCAAATCTGGAAACTATGTAGATACTATTCCTAACTTTCTATTGTTTCAATTGTTTAAAATTTTTTAAAGTTCTCCAGATAAAATTGTAAAAAAACTTGTCGAAATAAGTAAGGTGCAACTTGTTTTAAATGTTTGCATTTAGAACATTTTTAATTGTCTACCGTTTATAAAAAATTATAAGACAAAAATATTTAAATTCTGTAAATATATTAGAAACTTTAATGCCAGAAGTAGCTTGAGAGTAACGAACATGAAAATGTATACCCTTATGTTGCAGTCTTTAGAACAAAAGTTAATTCAACAGTAACTAGTTTCTCTTTAATCTTGGAAAAAATGGTTTATTAATTAAGATTAGGGTTGGATTTTTTTTTTAATTATCGATAATTAAATCTTAATGAAACATGAAGGTATATCAGGTGAAATTATATATATTAGGAATATAACACTAAGAACAACAAATTTCAAAATTTTGCCAGAAAAAAGTAAAGAAAAAATTTTGATTTATTTTTTCGTGCAATTCTTCTCTTTTTATTTTGTTTGGAATCAAGATATAAATTCCCCTTGTAAATTCTCCTTTCACTAATAACAAAAACAAATCATCGAAACTCTTCTGGGTTTGAAGGCATAGTTATTTCAGTGAGACCTCGCGCTATCAGTGTGGCGACTCGCGAAAGATAGAAGCTGCAACTTTTCTTTTAAATACTTGTACAAAATTTTCCTCTGCTCGGTATGGCTTGGATCTAACGCAAAGTGGTGTGCGGAATAAACAAAATTATTTACATACTTGTAATAATAATTTTTTTTGAACAAAATATATTTTTAAAAACTGAGCATTATGCATTGTTCATTTGCAAAGGATATTGCGGTATTAATATTATTTTCTCTTATCGGAAAAGTAATATTTAATCATAAAAATGTGTCTCCCGATATTATTTGTTAATTTTGTAAATAAATTATATAAACAAATGGTCACTGTAGATATTTGTCACTGACAACACTGGCAATATTATCAAGGTCAATTAAGAGAAAAAAATATTTCTTGTTGAATTCCAATGTCCACACTTGGAAATTGTTCACAAAATCTACTTATGAAATTAACAAATAATATCGAATGGTAAATTTTTTCATTACTAAATTTCACTGGTGGCATAATTTAAGAAAAATTAAAAGAAAACATGATCTCGTTTTACCTGTAAATGTCCACAATGTGTATTTGTTTATATAATTTGTTTATAAAATTAACAAATAATACCGGGAAATACATTTTTATAATCAAGTATTATTATGTAGATAAAATTAAGTAATTTTAATACCGAAATATCCTTTAAAAATGAAGAATCCATCATTTTTCCATAATTTTCAGTGTTTTTTTAATAAAATTGGTTTATAATATTTATCAGTACAAGTGAACAATTTCTTTATTCCACACATCCCTGCACATTAAATCCAAGACATACAGAGCCTAAGATAAAAGTTTTAAAGTAGTTAAAGGAAAAGTGTAGCGTAAAAACTTTGACAAAATCCTAATGATCTGACATATAGTCATGAGTCAGCCATTAACTCTTAGATCTTGATAACATAATAATTGATGAAACACATTTTGATTGGAAAAGGATCTCTAACCTATCCCTTAAGAAACTCCTAGTCTCTTGATAGCAGAATTGTAAATAAGAACCGTAAAAAGTTTGAAAACATCCTAATGGTCTGATATATATGCCATGAGTCAGCCTTGAACTCTTAGATCTTGATCATTGATAAAAAACATTCTCAATGGAAAAGGGTCTCTAACCTATCGTTTAGGAAACTCCGGGTCTCTTAATTTCTTTCAAAAAATTTTAAAATAAATTGGCCAATAAATCAACGGTTATTTTCACCTATGCAGTGATTTAGTATACACTTCTGAACTTTTGATGATGCAGCAGATAACTTATGTTCATTATGTATTCACAGCCTGTCCACGCTGCTCTTGCATATGCACGCAAAAACATTTCACTTCTGGTTCAGATTCTTTAGATGTTTCAAATATTTCAGGTATTTTAGAAGTTTCAAGTAATTGGTTCTGGTCGAGGTGGAATGTATATTGAAATAAATAATAGAATGAATGAATAGAAGAATGGAATGTACTATGGTACATATTTCATTCTTTTCACGAATTTCTTTCGCTTGCTTCCGTTGGAAGAATTGTAGCAATGCTAACATTGTAAAAGTCTGTAAAGAAGATACGATGTCCAAGAAGTTAAAATTTGTTCCGTTTGAAAATCCACGTTGATAAATAAAAATAACATTTTTTCTCTAATCCAATTGGTTTTGTGGACTCTAGTTTAATTCAGACAAATTTGGACTACAAAAACAATTTGTCATATAGACCAATTTAGATGATTTCAATTCCTCAATCAATTCTTTTTGATTTGATCCACTTTGAAATACAAAAAGGACTATATGTTTATCTAATCCAATTCAGCGTATCGACTTTATTTTGATTCATACTAATTATAATGACAAAAAACGATTTGTTTTAGATCAATCCAATTCAGATTAGTAAGACTAATTGCTTCATCAACAATTAGACTTTGCCAGATTATTCTCACACAAGAGAACGCAATTTTCATTCAAATTTTAAGTTATAACAATTGTAAAATATTGTTATCATAACGTTAGAGTATAGGTGATAATTCAAGAATTATATTAACTGATGAAATAATGTATGTACCTTAATTTTGAGAATGATGGTGTCTGGATCTTTCGGATCATGCCAAACTGGAACGACTTCAAGTTGCCCCGTCATTTGAAATCCAACATCTCCACCAGGTCTGGGTGGTCCAGCTTCTCTGAAGATAAGCGTTGTTGTAAATTCGTATCTAAGTCCATGGCCAAGGTTCCAGCCTCTGGTGGCTCCAGCAACAGCTAAAAACAAGAAGCACAGACTCCAGCACGAGGTGGTCATCGTGGACCATGGGTGTCTTGGAAAATATTTTTTTTCTGATTGATATGATTGACAATTGGATGATTGTTTGAGATTGGAGAGTTAGGGGAATAACTAAACTAAAAAGAGACAGATCACTGGAGTTCACTAGCCGCGAGTCGCGAGTCGACTGATGACGGCGCCGTCTTGTTTCTCTTCTGTGGTGTGTTAGACTGGACAGATATGAGCCACAAAGGATGTTTTCAAAGTGTGGGTGTTCAGAGATAGGGAAGATAGGTTTGTGTGAACATGGATTCGGGGACCGTTAATCCATAAGCGAAGTCCATGCTACACGATACCAACAGTACTGACAGAGACCTTGAATATTATCGTTACCAAAATTAGTAGTCGCTGACATAAATACCAGAAATTCCTTTTTTATTAATTTATTCTAGTTTTGAAATTTAATCTAAACTGAATTTATAATTTTAAATCTTTTCCAATTTTGGAATTTCCAATATAGATTTTACAACTGAAGCGCAGTTTTCAATTAAAAATTAAAGGAATCAATAAATACTTAATATTTAAATATTAGTATATTCACTGAAAATGACTGAACCTGACATCGATAATGAAATTATTATTCTGTTTTACTACTCTTTTATTCTGACTTTATTACATTTTATTTTGAAGAGTTTTTTCACACATATAATATTTTGTAGTATGTAATTTTTCATTTATTTTTGCTTCTTTATCGAGGAAGCTTTATAATAGAAACAACTTTATAATTACAGTGTCATAATATTTGTGTAAAATTTACCCCCACCCCGTTTTTGTCAAATGTCCACGTTTTGAGACCACCTGAACCCGAAAAACAAGTTTTCGCGGAAATGCATCTGTGTGTGTGGGTCTGTGTCTGTAGATTTTTAGTCTGTCAGCACGATAACTTTTGAAAGAATTGACAGATTGGATTGACCTTTGGTATACTCTTTAAGTGTCCTAAACTGTAGGTCAAGTTCGTTAGTCAGCCATTTTGGGTGAAAAATCAAAAAGTTAGAGCATTTTCAAAAGTTTTGAGACCACTTCTTTTTAGGATTTCAAAATTCTATGTACGGAAATTCATAGTACTCAAAAAGACGAACAATTTGTCCAAATGTCTTTTTTCGATAAAAACCAATAACCGGAGTTATAGCATTTACAAAATTTAAAAAAAAAACGAAAATTGAAATATTAAGCCAAACAACTCACGATATAAAAAAAGTCATGGGGTGAAAAACGTAGTTTTTTGAACATTTTGCGGTCAAACTACAAGATATGAAAAAAGATGAATGGACAAAAATTGTGCATTCAAAAAAGATCTACAAATTCGTTATTAATCACTTTTTGATAGGGCGCGTATTTTTTGTCTTATTCATAAAAAACAGCAATAAAAATAAAAAAATTTAATTCTTGTAAAAACGAAACAAGGTAAGAAAAAAGATAAATAGACAAAAAATGTGCACTCAAAAAAGATATAAAAACTTGTTGGCAAAAAAAATTAAAAATAAAAGAAATAGATTTTTGGAAAAACGACACAAGCTATGGAGAAAAATAATGAAAAAAGTAATTGATTTGTCATGAATAATTTTTTGATAGGACAGCAGTTTTTGTTTTAATCGTAAAAAATAGAATTAAAAACATAAAAAAATTGAATTTTTGGAAATATCACACAAGAGACGAAAAAAAAATGAAAAGACCAAATTTGTTAAACCAAAAAACCAAAAAAAAATATGATGCGCACTTTTTTGCATTATAAAAACAAGACAATGAAAATACGGCTATTTCGATATCAATGCATATTATATATATAATAGCCGGTGTCATTTTTTAGATGGCAGTTGCTCCAAGTGGGACCCATCGGTGGCTGTTAACCTTTTTTTTTAATTATATATATAAAAACTAAAGGTTAACAACCACCGCAGGGTCCCACTGGGAGTAACTGTCATCTAAAACAATGACATCGGCTCCCAGTAGGACCGCGGTAAATCCCATTCATGGCCACGTCTCACAACCGCGAGATGAGTGGTCAC
>JAABKJ010013255.1:0-10349 GCA_011634705.1 Andricus grossulariae
TGAAATATTTAATTCCTAATAATAATGTGATTGCCACTGTAGGTGCTAAAATTTGCCTACAATTTGACAATCACCCACATATATTTTTTATGTTATCGTTCTCTACTTATTCCTTATTTTCTTTTTTACATTATTTTGCACTGTTTATCGCTCTTTTTAATACTGTTTTTTAATATACTTTTTTAATTGATAGTTATTTCTGGAGCCAACTTCAAAATTATTTATAGATTTCCAAGTGTACATCGTTCTTATTCTTAATTTCGATACGATATTTCAGGGCAGAAAAGAGTGGCGACAAATAGTTAATAGGAAATGTATGATGAAGAGTTTTGGTAGAGTGAGAGACGCCTGAAACAAAAGACCTTAAACACTAATGAGCCCGAGTGGAGAGCTTTAAAATAATGACTTTGTTAAGCTCTTAGTGTGAGGTGCTTGCTAGAAAAATTGATCAGCGACCTGGGTCGGTGCAGTGTTGCGGAACGAAAGTGTTACTTAGATAAAAAACAAGGGAATTCTAGATGAATCTAAAAATCTATACACCTCTCACCCCCACCCTCTTATACCGCCTTATACACTTCCCTTTCTCACTTTTCTCATATGAACTCCCTGATCCCCGGCTAGAACCGAGTAAGTCTCGCGTACCCCGAAAGGGTAAGCGTTACCTAGATTATTTTTTACTGCTCACCGATTTTTTAAACTCGATTGTTCATTTCATAATTTGTATAAGTGTCATCTGAGAAACAAATGAATAACATTGTATTTCCATTATATTTATATTTATTAATTATAATTGTAATACTATGTAATAATATAAAATATTGTTTTATGTTGTTAAGTATTTTTTGTAACCAATTCTGGCTCTTTTAATTTTTTGTGGATTTTGAATTTTTTTGTTTGATTTCCGTGTTTTTAGAAGTAAGCTGGCATCATATAATTTTCTCATGCAAGCTTTTGTGTTTCTACGGCTTTTTATATCTTTTAGACTTAGGGTCTCATTCACACATTCCCACCATTCTTTCTACGGTCTGCCTCTGGGTACGCTACCATTTACTTTGCCTAATTATATTTCTTCTGTCATTCATTCTCCTTTCAGTCTCTCAACATGCCCAAACTATCACAACAAATTGCTTTCACACTTGTAAAACAGTGGTTCCTCCACACCACATTCTTTAAGAATCCTTTCATTACTGACTTTGTCCATTAAAGTTTTATCGCATACATTGCTCAGAAATTTCATACTAACCGCGTTATTTTCACTCTTATACTGACTAAGCACGAGTTGACGTGGAAAACGAACGACGGCTCAGTTAGACTTCAGAAAGCATTTTGGGGTGGAAAACGACGATTTAGAAAAAAAAATTCCTACAAAAGTTACTCACTTTTTACCGCTCCGATGAGTGCCGGGAACGAAACGGCCGAATTTGAAGGTTTTTCTCGGGCCAAACCTTGAAGTTGTTCAGTCAAACATATTGTTAATTTTATTATACATATAAGAAATTAAATGTTACGAAAACTGTACGTTATTCAAAATTATTTTTAATCCACTTTAACAAAATTTGCTATGATATAAAATCATATTTATGTACTATAAGACTAACTTATCATTGTTTATTTTACGTTTCTTCAAATATTTAAAGGCTTTGGATAAAGATTGAAATTTAAGAATCTTAAATTAGATCAAAATCAAACTCAAAATCTCATTTAACGTCCAACACTTAAGTCCATTCTTGTTTTATTTTCAGGAATTCTATACATTGGATAAAGATGTTCGTATGGATGTTCAACATAAAATGTGAACTTTCAAACTAGAAGAAAACCATGAAAAATTATAAAATCGTGTTCAAAAGATATTAGATGTTTGGTTTCAGCTCATTTAATATGCGTTTCTATGAGAAAACTGCTCGCAGTATTATTGCGCAGTACAAAACGTGGGAAAGCGTGAATTTCCATTCTCCAAATGAACGAATATCTGTTCTCACCGCTGTAAAAAAATGCTTTCCGTTTTTTTTTTTTACATTTTACATGTATTGTTATAATTAATAAGATTACGCGAGTGACATCAAATTGAGGTTATAATTGACAATTCGATGTTTGATTTTATCTTGGTTAAAAAAAAACAACAAGCAATACGACACAGTAAATAATTATTAATGTACTGCACGAGATTTCATAGGTTACGTTAAAAGTGAGGTGAAATATTTGTCATTTTAACGCTTTGTTTACATTTTTCTAAGAATCGAACATACCATATATAATGTTCGATTTTTATGTTTTACATACCTTTGAGCTCGGGTTTATAACGAAATAATCCAATATGAATCACTTTTGTACACATGTAATGTACACTAGGTACATAAAAGGATTTTCGAGATAGATTTTTAACCTCACCGACGTGCGGCAATGCTCGGAGTTTGTCAGCTGCATTCTTCCACACGCATTTCAGCGTGACCGCGCTTAGAGTGGGGGTTATGGTTTCTTGGAATTATACTCCCCTACAGCCCCGAAAGCGGCAATGCTCAGAGTTTGGCCTGTAATATAAACATTCTATAAAGTTTAAAGCGGATGAGTGATGAACCACAGAGGCCTGGTTCTCAAGACATACATTTTTGTCTTCAAGTCGAAAATATTCGTCTTATGACATCAAAAATTGTCTGGATCCATCTCACGAGCTAGACATACAAAATAACTTGAAATTGTATTTGATTCGTCCCGGGATTATCCTTGAAATATCTTTCTAAGAGATTAGGACTGAGAGAATGGACGCTGGACAGTGTCCTCCTGAGGTACGGAAGGACTTGATGTTGAAAAAAACTGTGATAAAGCTTCTGATTCAGAAGTAGAAAGCTTAAAAAATTTGTTGAAAGGAAGTTGTGCTTTTGATGCCTTCTTTTCGCGATCTTCTTCTCCCTTTCTCACTATTATTTATTTATTATATTTTTGCGCACCGAGATATTTCGTCCCCGAGATGTTTTGCGACCTCAGGTGTTGAATTTACCTTATTTACAATATTAAACATTTTCGTATGTTATGATAGTTATTTTTGTCTCAAATTGCTATTTTTAATGAAAAGTCATTAAATTTTAAAGAGTATTTATTTTTGAACGAAAATGCAACGTTTGGATTGTCTACATATTGTAAAAAAATATTATATATTAATTCTGAAGTTAAGATATGAATTTTTATCAATTATAAAAAATATTGTCCTTTCTTTTCTTTTCTATCATGTTTGACCTCTAGTACATTTAAACGACTTATAAAATTCAACAATTAACTTAATTTAGAAAAATATATATTGACTTTAATATCAATATTGAAACTTGTGATGCTTTCAATACTTTGAAAATATTTGAATGTAAAAAATTCACTTTTAAAGATTTTTAATTTAAAAGCATGAACTGTTCAAAGCATTTGAGTTTATACTGTTTAATTTTGGAAGCTAAACCTTTAGAATTGTTTAGTTTTAAGCAACTTAAAATTTAAACAATAATGTTTGATGTGATGAAAAATTTAGAATTTTAAGCCAATATTTAAACTTGTGAAAATGTAATTGTAACAGTAGCAATAAGTTTTTTTATTTGAAAAATATTTATTACTGATTCAAAATTGTTCAAATTACTCACAGATCTTTTCCAGTCTAGAGAAACTTTATGAATCCCTTTTTTTTAATAGGTGCTGATTTGAAGATACCGCCAAAAAGTGAACATTTTCTTCGACTACGTCAACCGCCTCCACCCCAACAGATTGTCCTCCCACCCCAACAGAATGTTCGCCCACCCTCAATAAATACTTTCCCGTTACTTAGTAATGGAACTAGAGCTTTTAATCCTAGACTGCCACCGCCACAAAATAAATAGATTTAATGAAAGAGCAATTTTTTAATATTATCTTAATACAAAAGTATTTATTTTTGAGGGTTTTGTATTTAAAATGGTGAATTCAAAAGATTTTATTTTTAATTATTCCTCGGTTACCACCTGACATTAGAAGTAAAAGTTAAACAGATGAAGCCTGTGCCACCACAAAATCATTCGATTTAATGAAAAAACAATAGAAATGTGAAAATTTTGTAATATCTCCAAATAAAAAGGTCATTTTCTCCAAATTACACTTACTTCATTTTATTTCAATCTAATATAAGTTTTGTATATATATTTAATAATAATTATTATTATTATTATAAAATTTTGGAGAGATTGCTAATTACACAGAGCTCCGGCTCCTGCAGTCAGCCGCGTTGCATTGGGCTAACTCCTCAATGCAAGGAATTATGCGGTTACGTCAGCAGTATCGCGCAGTACCACCCTCAATGGGCCTCTCTCGAATGGAGGCAATGGTTCAGTTGGGAGTGACAACAAGACCGGTCCAAGGCGAATACCAGGCAATGGCCCCCGACCAACGCGACAAAATCATTTTAAATGGTCGGACCAACTCACGAGGGACATCTCTTCGTGTTGGCAAAGAAGCTCTCCGGCGTGAAGAGGATTCGTGAAGAGGTTATATGAACGTTGGGTCAATATGCACCCGGAATATGCTCATAAAATGGCTCAGTATTTTCCTTTTTGCGCAAAAACGGATATGAAGCTCTTTATCAGCAAGAAGGAGAGCAACGCTCTCGAACGAATATACCACCCGTTCCAGCAAGACCACCTTTGCAGATAGCCGATGATGCCAACATGAGAAGTAGGAGATCAAAAATCCACCAAAAAGTCTTTCTCAGGATGGACAAATTAGCTGAGGCCAATACTGCTCCCCCCGATTTGCTCCCCGAAGTTGTTAATCTCTGGAATCTGAACTGTGTAGTTTATGAGAAGGCGATCTCCCTACTTAGCGACAATAGAAGTAACGATACTTCAGTACGCCTGAGTAAACCACACGAGCGTATTCCACAGCTTCAGTTTAAAATTGAAACGGCAAGACGGCATGCATCAAATATACAGTGCGTGATTAGTTACATAATATCAAATTAAAAATTCACTCGAAAAGTTAGAGTACTTGCTCGAAAATTAAGGAAAGCCAATCACACGCTGAACAAGTGTAAACTGTTGACCATCAAACAGCACTGGATGCAAAAAAATAAAATATGTTTCAATAGTGAAAGAGCGCCTTGAACGGCGAGTAAAGTGGATTCAGTAAAATTCCACCTTTTCTACTCACCCTTTCCGACTGTTCAATAAAACGTCACGTGCTGTTAGAAATCCGCCTAGTCGAGAAGAGATTCAAGTCTTATGGGAGCAATCATATGGAAATACTTATCAGTTAAATGATGACGCTTCAGATAAATCACTCTTTCGTAACGTTTGCCAAAGGCAAAGTTCCAGAGGAAGAGTGACCACTAATTACTGCTGTAGAAGTAAAGAAAGTTATCGCTAAAACTAAAAACTTTTCAGCGCCAGGGCCAGCTAAAATCAACAATTTTTGGTGGAAGAAGTTCACTCCTACGCACCAACATCTAGCTCGTATATTTACTACTTTCTTGAATAGAGAACAACCCATCCCGCAGTGGCTAGTGGCAGGACGCACGGTATTGATCCCTAAGACTGGAGATTTGTCAAGTCCAAAAAACTACAGGCCCATAGCTTGTTCAAAAACCAAACACAAGCTATTGACTGGCATCCTCAAAGAGAGGATATTAACATCTATGGAGCCATTATGGAGTGCAATAGTTGAGCAACGTGGATGCAAGAGAGGGCTGGAAGATTGCAAGAAGAACCTATTAATATACAGGTATATTACCCAGGACTCGATTAGGTATCGACGCAATCTGTCCATGGCTTTGATTAACTAGCGTAGGGCATTCGATAACACGAACCATGGGCTACTTATTCAGCTCCTTGAGTAGCTCGAGGTGCATCCAAAAATAGTAAGAAGCATAAAAGAACTTATGCTTTTGTGGCGGACAAGATTTTTCATAATATCTGACAAAACACAAGTGACTACCAGCTACATCACATATAAGCAGGGTGTCTAGTGCCCTGGAAATCCTTGAAAACCTGGAACGTTTTGATAGAGAATTCACCTTTGTAGGTTGAAGATTTAACTATTTGGTTAAAAGCTCACATTCGACAGGAAATTCGACATTGTGGATTGATATAATTCAATTTTTTGTTAAAAATAAACAAATTCAATTAACGTTTTAAACTAGAGAGTTTACTTTTCCATTTCTGGTTGAAAATTGATCTTTTTTATTTTAAAATTCAACTATTTGGACGAAAATTTATCTTTTTTATTTGGAAATCCAAGTATTTGGTTAAAAATTCATGTATTTCATTAGAATTTTGTCTTTTTTGGTAAAAAATTAACGATTTTGGTTGAAAATTCAATTAATTTATTGAAAATTAAACTCATTTGTTGAAAATTCATCTTTTTCTTGAAGATTCGTTTTTTTTAATTAAATTTTTCAACCAAAAATGTATGTGCTTTGTTGAAAATTCGTTTTTTTTTTGTTACAAATTAATTTTTTTTAATTGATCATTTAAGAAATTTAGTTGAATATTCTACAATTTTAGTTAAAAATGTATTCATCTCTTCCGCGGTTGAAAATTCAACTATTCCAGTTGAAGATTCACCATTCTAGTTTAAAATTCATCACTTTGGTAAAAAATTTAACTACTTTGATAAAAATTCGTTTTTTGTTGTAAAATTAATTTTTTAAACTGGAGATTTAACTATTCCATTTTTGGTTAAAAAATTTGTTGTATTTAAAAGTTTACCTAGTTGGTTGAAAATTTATCTTTTTTATTTGAAAATTCAAATGTTTCGTTGAAAATTCGTCTTTTTGGTAGAAAATTAATGATTTTGGTTGAAAATTCATTTCTTACGTTAAAAGTGTAATTATTTCATTGAAAACTAAACATAAATTACTTTAAAATTCGGTAACTCAGTCAATGTCAACCAATCCTAATAAAAAAAGTTCATTACACGCGGAATTGAAATCATTTAGATTATATAAACAGAAAAAAATTATTGGATAGGAATTTTTGGGATATTTCAATACTTTACCATAAAATCAGAATTTGAGGCTGTAAAAGAAATTTCGTAAATGAAACTTTTTTTTTAGTTCTACTAGACCTACAAATTCTACTATATTTTGTGAAAAGTATTTTTTCACTGTAAAAAAAAAGGTACCTGGAAAAATTAACTTTTTTGTCCTGAAAACCCTGGAAAAGTCCTCGAATTTTTTTTAAAGAAACGCTAGACACCCTGGTTAAAAAATACTCCTTTTTTTATAAAAAATTCCATTGTTTTGCTGAACATTCGTCTTTTGGATAAAAAATTCGTCACTGAAAAATTCTTCTTTTTAGCTTGAAAATTCAACATTTTAGTTAAAAAATGGACTTTGTTGAAAATTCAACTATTTGGTTTAAAATTAACTTTTATGTTGAAGATTCATCTTTTCCGATATCAAAGTAAGCATTCTTTTAAAACATTCGACTTTTTAGCTTGAAAACTCAACTTTTTTGTTGAAAATTAATCTTTTCTGGTAGAAAATCTTTTCTGGTCGAACTTAACTCTTTTTTGTTTTAAAATTAGAATCTTTTTTGAATGAAATATTTACTATGTATTATATTTTTCGTTGAGAATTCATATTTTTTGGTTGAAAATTCAACTGCTTTGTTCAAAGTTGAACTACTTTGTTAAAAATTCTTATTTTTGGTTGAAAATCTCCCTCTTTTAGTAGGAATTTCATCTTTTTTCGTTAAAAATGTTTGACTAAAAATTAATCTGTTCTGGTGGAAAATTCATGTCTTTTGTTGGAAATTCGTCTTTTTCATTGAATTTACCTGTTTTTGACTTTAAATTAAAGTCTTTTTTGGTAGAAATATCAACTATTATATTTTTCATTGCAAATTTATCTTTCTTGTATTGAAAATTCATCTTTTTTTGGTAGAAAGTTAATGTTTCTTGGTTAAAAATGAAATTTTTTATGAAAATTCAACTATTTGGTTGAAAATACGTTTTTGATTGAAGTTTAATCTTTTTTATTTGAAAATTCAACCATTTGGTTAAAAATTCATCTTTGTATCATAAAGATTCAACTCTTTGGTTTAAAATTAACTTTTATGTTGAAGATTCATTTTTTCGGGTTTCAAAGTCAACGGGTATAAATCTGCATTTATTTATTTATTTTTATTTATTCCTCTATTATTCCCCTCTAATTCCAATTCAGGTTTGAATTTTTTTGAACCAAAGCAATTTAGAAACAGGATTTGAAATGGAAATGGATCTTCGGATTTTTTTTTCTGACGATTCATCATTTTAGTTGAAAATTTCATTTTTTTGTTGTCAGAAGTTTAACTTTTTCGTTCAAATTTAATCATTTTGTAGAAAATTTGACTGCTTTCTTGATTATTCGTCTTTTTGTCCTAAAAATTGAAATATTTAGTTAAAAATTAAAACTATTGTCTAGAGAATTCGCCTTTTTGGTTTGCGAATTCAACAATTTGGTTAAAAATTTAACTGGTTTTGCTGAACGTTCATATTTATTGGTTGAATTCAACTGTTTTTGATTTACAACAAAAATATTTTTAGGTTGAAATATCAACTATTACATTTTTCGTTGAAAATTTATCATTTTAGTTAAATTTTACAGTTGTCGATTAAAAATTAAAATCTTTTATTGTTTGAAATATCAACTATTATATTTTTTCGTTGAGAATTAATCTTTTTTGTTTGAAAATTAATCTACTTGATTGAAAGTCGAACGTCTTTGTTAATAATTTTTGTTATGTTGCAGATCCATCATTTGAAAATTTCATTTTTTTGTTAAAAATTCAACTGTTTCGTTGAAAATTTAATCATTTTGTAGAAAATTTTACTAGTTTGTTGATAATTCGTCTTTTTGGCTTAAAAATTTAACTATTTAGTTGAAAAATAACTCTTTGGTGGGAAATTTATATTTTTTTGTAGGAAATTCAACTGTTTCCTAGAGAATTCGCCTTTTTGGTATGAAAATTCAACAATTGGGATCAATTTTTTTCTCTTTTGACTCAAAAATCTTTCCTGGTTGAAAATTCAACTCGTTTGTTGAACATTCATCTTTATTGATTGAATTCAACTCTTTTTGATTTAAAATAAAAATATTTTTTGGTTGAAATATCAACTATTACATTTTTCGTTGAGAATTAAGCTTTTTTGATTGAAAATTAAACTACTTTGTTAAAAGTTGACTTTCATTGTTAAAAATTTGTTTTTTTGTTGATGCATAATTTTAGTTGAAAGTTCAACTATTTTGTTGGAAATTTCATTTTTTCGTTAAAGATTCAACTGTTTTGTTGATATTTTAATCATTTTATAGAAAATTTGACTGTTTTGATCATTTGTCCTTTTGGCTGAAAAATTTAACTATTCAGTTGAAAATTAATTTTTGGTTCGGAAATTCATATTTTCGGGTTGAAAATTCAACTGTTTCCTAGAGAATTCGCCTTTTTAGTTTCTGAATTTAAAAATAACTTGGATGATTTTTTCTTTTCTCTTGTCTGAAAAATCTTTCCTGGTTGAAAATTGAACTCTTTTGTTGAACATTCGCCATCATTGGTTTAATTCAACTGTTTTTGATTTAAAATAAAAATATTTTTTTGTTAAAATATCAACTATTACATTTTTCTTTGAGAATTAATCTTTTTGATTTCAAATTAAACTACTTTGTTAACAATTGAAATTCTTTGCTAAGAATTCGTTTTTTTGCTGAAGATTCATAATTTTAATTGAAAGTTCAACTATTTTGTTGAAAATTTTATTTTTTGGTTAAAAATTCAACTGTTTTGTTGAAATTTCAATCATTCTATAGAAAATTTAACTTTTTTTAACATTCGTGTTTTTGGCTTGAAAATTCAACTATGTGGTTAAAAATGCAACCGCTTTTGTTTGAAGATTAATCTTTTTCGTTTAAAAATTCGACCATTTGGTTGAAAATTCAATGATTTTGTTGGCAATTCAATTACTTGGTTGAAAATTCAACTATTTGGCAGAAAGTTATCCTATTGAAAAATATGACGTCGTATACGACATAGTATACGTCATCGTATACGAAGTCGTAATTTGGGATAGTATACGATGACGTAATTTAATAATAATAATAATAATAATAGGTAGTAAATAATATCATTTATAAGAGATGTTTATCAGAGAAGCACATTTATTTCTACAAATCGTAAATGACATCGTAAACGGCATCGCATAAGTCATCGTATACTATCCCAAATTACGATTTCGTATACGATGTCATATACGACGCCGTATTTTTCAATAGGAAAAATATATTGAAAATAATATATATATAATTTTATTTATACAAGTATATTTATATTTCATTAGCTTTTTATTTATATTATATATATATATATATATAT
>JAABKJ010013256.1:0-10348 GCA_011634705.1 Andricus grossulariae
GGTCTTGCTGGAACGGGTGTTATGTTCGCTTGAGGATGATGCTCTTCTTCTTGCCGATAAAGAGCTTCATATCCGTTCTTGCGCAAAAAGGATACCTGATCTCTTAAATACTGAGGCGTTTCATGAGCATATTACGGGTGCATATTGACCCGACGGGCATGTAACCTTTGCATGAATCCTCTTCGCGCCGCGCCGGTGAGCTTCTTCGCCAGCAGGTAAGGATGTCGCTCCTGAGTTGGTCCGACCATTTAAATCGACGTTCTCGCGTTCGTCAGTGGCTATTGCCTGGCCGACGCCTCGGTTCGGTCCTATTGCCACTCTCAACTGAACCATGGCCTCCATCCAAGAGAGGCCTATTGTGGGTGGCACTGCGCGATACTGGTGACGTAACCGTATGATTCGTTGCATTGGGGAGTTAGCCCAATGCAACGTGGCTGACTGCAAGAGCCGGAGCTCTCGGGCGGTTGGGTCGCCACATCCCTACGCCATATTATTATTATTAATTATTATTTATTACATTATTATATTTTGTTATAAATATATATATATATAATTATTATTATTCTATTTATTTAGGTATATCTCAAAAGTTTTTTAACGTAATTTTCCTTCGTCTCCCCTTAGCTTCTTGAACATAATCATTATTTACAACTGTTCTATAAATTAAGAATGACATATGTAACAGTCATTGGTTCATAAACATTTTATTCACACAAAAATTATCTCGTCGGATCCTATTAGGATCCTAATAGTTTCCGACGTTGGAAACGATCCCAAAACTCGTCGACATTTCTTACGCCATTTCCGAAGTCGGAAACTATTAAGATCCAACGTAGAATCCCACGTGGGTTTCAACGTCGACTACAACGTAGGAACCTATTAGGATCCGACGTCGGGGTTTTCAGTAGGGCAGGTACTGAAATAGTATATTGTGCACCTAGGGGAAGAAGAGGGACTTTTCTGACGAGTACTGAAAACGTACACAAGTCGAAAAAGTCCCTCTGTCACTTGGCGCATACGATATTTTTTCATGATAAACGGATGATTTCAGACATTCCTCAAAATACAGTCATGATTTCAACCCATATTAGATTTCGAATAAAGGAAGCATAATCGCAAAGAAGTTCAGATGTTCTGGTGGGGGTGCTGACGTCACTTTTCACTCCCTAGGGAGTAAAAAGTGGGGCTTTAGCCCAGCTTCATAGGCGTTGAAAAGGGTTGAAATCATGCATGTGACATAAAAAATGTTTTATTGCTTTTACTTTCTTAGGGTCTTTCTTAGGTTCGTAGATGTCAACTAAATAAACAAAGTGTTCGGTTCACTTTAGTTCTGTTAGTACTAAATCCATAAGTCGCTGAAGTGTCAAATGTTGCTGGTGAGTTTTTCAAACCAAAAGGCAATCTTGCAAATTAGTAATAACCGTAAAGGGTGAAAAAAGCGGTTTTCTGTGAGTCTTTGGGATTCATTTGTATATGATGAAATCCGGTGGCTAAATCAAATACCGAAAAGTATCGAGCAGATACTGATTTATCGAGAATGTCATGTATGTTAGGTAAAGGGTACAAATCTCCGATTATTTTCTCATTTAATTTTCGAAAATATAAAACCATTGTCTGCCTTATATTTTCGTGTCAATTTGTTTTTTTTCCGAACTGAACATGCTAGACTACAGTGAGGTAATTGCGAAGGCTTTATTATTTTATTATTTAATCATTCTTCAACTTGTTGCGTAAGTACTTCTTTTTGAGCGAGCCGGTTCTGTATGACCTGGTATGTATTGGGAAACCATCTGTTGTGGGTATTGTATGTTTGAGTACATTTGAAGGTTTTAATGATTCTCCTGGAATTTGTAATCTATTTGCATGCTTAATTAATTACGCGTTCTATTCTATCTTCTCCGTTGGTCCTAAAAAGTTTACTGAGTTAACTGGATCTCAGAAAACTGTTTAATATTTCATTGATAAATCAACTTCGGTTTGAACATTTTCTTGATTAATTCTCTGGTTGCTAATTATTTCTTCGAAATCTTCTGAATCAATGACTGCCGAAAGAAATAATTCAACGATACACGCATAATTCTGGTTATTCCAGCCATAATGTATTGCTCGCTCAGCTACTGCCATACGGTTTGCATATTTTACCCATACCAATTGCTTAAGCAATATTACTGCTTGAGTTATATGTTTCAATAGATATTTCCAAACACAAGATGGCTGTAGTAGAACGAATTTGTACGGCTGCGTCAGACAGAACTTGGTTGGGGTAAATCAACCATACGCAGGACTGTCTCAGCTGCTTCTCTCTTTGAGGAGATCTAAGCATTAGTCAAGGAGCCAGGTAGGGTTTCGTGGCTTTTTCAATTCGGATGGACCAACTAAGGTTTTTCTGATGTATTTTGACCCGCTGAATCCAAATTTTTCGGGTACGTTGTCGTACGACTGTAGGTTAAATTGTTATTAATAATTTTTCAACAATTAATAGTAAAATTGAGTTTTTTGCAAAAAAAAATATACAATTTTTTTACAATTTGAGAGCGCCAAATGCTTCCCTTACATCTATATTACAAATTAAAAAAACTCCATACCGTTTAAACAAATAGTTCATGGCTGAAACGAGTAGAACGTTCGGGCTTTTACGACCGCGCGGCGCCGTTTTACAGACCCCGTTCGCGACGCGCGCTTCTGCGCACTTCGAATGGTAGGTAACGTTTTAATTTTATTTCGACATCTCCGCTTTATTTATTTGTGATTTATTAATATAAGCGTAATAATTTTTGAACATAGTTTCATTATATACAAACTTTTCAATAACCATATCATTTTACGAAAAGAGAGTTTGAAATTTCGCTGGTGGTTTACTACGCAGCTTTCTGCAGCGCTCTCTGCTCAACGCGTATACAAGTTTAAACTTGTTTATAACAAGTAAAGTCGAGCATCACATGGCAATACAATGGAAATACAAAATCAGCCTGAACATTTACTATCAAATTTCGGTCAAGGTAAAAATATTAAATTATTAGAATTATATGCTTTAAAAACTAATTAACATGCCATAAGACGAATATAATACTATTTGACTTTTGCTAGATTACTCATATGAAGGGATAGCTCACTGTTTGAAAACGCAGAAGAATATTTATCTCTCATTTTGGGCAAAACAGCTAATAAAAAAACATTAGATGAATTGAGGTATTGGTCCTACTGCTATGCTACGACAAAAAGTTGTTTAGTAGAGAATTTACCTCCAACATCAAATTAAATTAAACTACATATACTTAGAGCTCTCTATGTTGTATACACTTAAGTAAATCGCTTGAATAGACATGCACCTCTCTTAAACCCAACACATTTTGGCTTTTTTGAAGAGGACGATCTTCTATCACCACAAAGAGTCATGATATTGATTCCACCGTCCAATGAATTGGTGCCGGCATGTCAGCATAAAGTTTACAGTAGAGAATCATGTATTTGTGTTGCTAAGGGAGCATCCATAAACTACGTAGCCTGTTCTTATTTTGTTTGAATAAAGACGAAAAGAAAATTGCCGTTAAGTGATAAGGACACAACGTTATAAACAAAAGAAAAACAGGCTACGTAGTTTATGGACGACCCCTAATAAGATTTCATGTTGTATATATTGTAATTGCATGAAAGAGAATACATGTAAAAATAAGTATAAGGTTCGAGAACCAATATGTGAGAGTGAAAATTGAACTGACTAAAAAAAAGTATTAATTTATTGTAAATAAATAAAAATAATTTATTTATGTTGAAACTATATTCAAAAATTATTACGCTTATTATAATAAATCACAAATAAATAAAGCGGAAGTGTCGAGATAAAATTAAAACGTTACCTACCATTCGAAGTGCGCAGAAGCGCGCCTTGCGGACGGGGTCTGTAAAACGGCGCCGCGCGGTCGGAAAAGCCCGAACGTTCAACTCGTTTCAGCCATGAGCGATTTGTTTAAACGGTCGAATTTGTTCAAAATTCGCTAAAGAATCTAGAAATATATTTTTTTGTGTGCAAAAAACTCAATTTTACTATTAATTGTTAAAAAAATTGTTAATAACAATTGAACCGACAGTCATACGACAACGTACCCAAAAAATTTGGATTCAGCGGGTCACAATACATAAGAAAAACCTTGGTTGGTTCATCCGCATTGGAAAGGCCACAAAACCATACCTGGCTCCAATCTGAATTATTGAAAAGTGAACCACTAATTTAAACTTTAGTAAAACTTTCTAATGCCTTATTCAGATTTAGAGAGATCGTAGCATTCTTTCGCCATCAACTTATAAACATTGCCGAAGGACAAGATAATTTTTTCCATGCTCTCTGATAATACTCGTTGGTATAGAATTTATTAACCCGATCCGGTTATCGTGGGTCGTTTCAGACCCAAGGCATTCTTCTTTTCTCTCATTACTCAGAATCCGTGTACCCCGGTAATACTTATCCCTACCCTACAAAAACTTTAGGACTAAAGAACCCTCTGTGCTGAATCGCGTTTCCCCAGCGACAGCCTCGCCCTCGCAGTGAGCAGATCAAGTTCGCGTTGGGTCTGAAACGATCTACGATAACTTCAACTTCGGTGCAAAATCTTTTTGTGCGTCAAGGTAAGTTTTTGAATTTTTATGAACTTTATGAGCATTTTCGAAAGATTTTTCTTTTTTTGAGTCATATATTGATTTTTCATCTCTAATAGCATGGCGCAGCGTGCATCCACTGAACTCTCGAGAATTCTTCGTCCACGTACGGACCGAGTCAACGAGTAATTATTATAAGATGATAGAATTTAGGGCGTAAACATACTGTTTTTTTTTCTTCATGAATATGTATAATTTTTGACGAAAATAAAATTTTTATACATCGAAATATCTGGGCGTCCGCATGAAAAGAGCCCTCATAGCCGGTTATAGTTTAGGAGATATTCGCGTTTTTCTAAGTTGAGGTCAAAATTATCATTTTTAAATTGAGTTGGGGATGATAATGGAACCTATAGTGAATTAATTGGTACTATACTCATATCCATATAGTAACTGGAAGTAGGCATATTTCATATTCGAAGACAAAATAGAACATGTGTGCTTATGGCACACGCCAAGTTTAGATGCATTTTTCTCGAAAAACGGGTTTTTGAAGTTGCAACTTCAAAAATGCCCCGGTGACTCATTTTTCCACTTAGAGGGTTAATTTTGTACCTTAAATGCGGGGAATTTATACGACTATTTGGTTCTATACGTAACTCCATATCGACCATAAGGGCCCTTTTAATGCGGCCGCCCACATATAACGAGTTATTTCTTGAAACTTCAAATTTCCTCTTTCGAAAAAAGCGCTACTAAACACCACAAACTTGAGCATTTCTTTTCTTCCCATCGAGTTCATGATTTCGTTATTGTTAAAATATGCTTCTTAAACTTTAAAATGCTATTTCAAAAATTGAAATATCTCAATTTGTTCAAAAGTTATGAATTTTTTAGTAAATATCTGCATTTCCGGGAGGTGGGTGGGCTTATCACTAAAAATAAAATATGTGTTTAAATATTTTGCAAATCTTCATGATGTGCGCTTAAAGAAGAAGTGTTCAAGAGTGTACAAGAATTTTACCAAATTTTTCCATTGATAATTGAGCGTTTTAACATGCCTCGGGTCTGAAACGACCCACTGTAACCTGAGAAGGTGCCAAAAAAAGCGATAACCTGATCGGGTTGAGTTTAAAAAAAATCTATAACCCATCAATAAACTTTTAGGAAGGAACGACAATAAATTTTATGCAATTTTTACAAGCTTTTTTTTAACTTGCTTTGTGATTTGTTTGAATTTGCAAAATAAGTGTCAAATTTATATATAGCTGAGCGACCAAAATCAATTGAGTGTCCCCATGTAAGAACAAGACGTAGATCCATTCTAGCGCGGCGGAGTAGGCCACTGACGGGTAAAAATCCAAATTGGAACTTTTCAATTTTAAAACATATATTATCGTAGAGAATTACATCTCGCATATTTTGTCCATTACAAGGAAATCTTATCTTTTTTCAGTTTTTTTTTAAGTATTGCAAGAAACAAGTTTCTTAAAAGGCAATTTTTAATTCAATAGAAGACACGGATCGAATAAACGGGCGAGCGCGCGAAACGCATAAAAGTATTGTCCAAACAGTCGAAGTAAGGTCTTCGACTGTTTAGATGATACTTATAAGCGTTTCGCGCATTCGTCCGGTTATTCGATTCGGGCTTCAATTTATGTCTTCAATACTGTTCTGAGTCGGTCATATTACTTTGAGAACGGTAACGAGAATGAGAATATTACCGAGAATATAACGGGCGGATAACTTCTTTGAAAATTTATTAGAACGATCCAAAGTCAACATAACCTCAAATTTTAACTCAAATTTTGATAAATTGGCGGTAAATTCAAATTCAGATAGTTTACAACACAAATTTTTAATATTTTAACAGTAAAACTTCTATGTATTTTGATTTATTTATAAATATATTTATATAAGTAAATAACTTGTATGTAAATACGTAAATAACGTAAACAATAACAATCCAGATAACAATTGTGCGACGCAGATCACCCGCAGATTGTGATTGTCAGGTTCTGCGTGCAATAACGCATTCATCTCGCCAGCATGGACTGTCGAGCACACATCTGCGAGCGCTATGAGTCGCATTTGGCCAACACACTCTGCATCACAGAATGGCGTGAAAATATGACGCAGTCTGCAGTCACTATGAGGGCAGAATTTTTTCTAATAACATTTAATTTTCCTGTAGTTATTACTCATAAAATTAAATGTTATTAGAAAATTATATAAACCATTTACAAAACAGTATGTAAATTTTTTAATAACTTTTTTTGAAATTTGTAGATTTTTGGAAATTTTTGAAATACTACAAAAATGTTTGTGATTTTTTTGAAACTTTTAAAATGTTAAAAAATTGAAAGCTTTAAGTTTCGTTCATTTTTCGGAAATGTACAAAAATATAAAGTATCTAAAAATTTTCAAAAATTTACTCAATTTCGAAAAATTTGCAAGATTTATAAAATGACGATTTCTATCTTTATTTTTCTTTTTTGTTGAAAAATTCATTTTTTAAATATAACAAATTTTTGTTATTTTTTAAGTGATATCGCGCTTTTTTTTGTCGGTACCGGTATTTATACACAACCTTGTTAAAAACAATATTTATCTCCTCCATGTTTCCAGGCCATCCTGAATGTATTGAATATTATAAAAATAGATTAATGCAGTTCGTCAAATCAATATCAATATTACAAAAAATTCATTAGCCTACTCAAATGAAGATTTCTTTGAAAATTATAGTTTTTTAAAATTCGCAGGAACTATTTCTCGAGGAATGCGTGCACATGCCGGCAAATGTCCAGTGTGCGAATTTCATCCAGTTCGCAAGTCGCGTTGTTTTCACTTATTTTTGTATTTTCGCATCATTTTGTGCTGCGTGGTTTTCTGATGGTTGTGCAATAGTGTGTGCAAATAAAAACTCCGGGAACCGCCGCTCTTTCGACGGAAAAAATCTTATTTGTTTCAGTGCCTGAATTTAGATCTCTGCACGAAAAACGGATTAAAAGTCAAGGTAACCATTTTCCTTTGTCCCATACAGGTGGCATGGCGTGAAAATCTAACGTAACATATAAACGCGTGAAATCGTCCAATTTCCTAATAATTATAAAATCGGGTTATGTTTTGTGTCGTGATATTTTTTCCAAATTCCATTAAATCGAAAGATTTCACTTTTTCCAAAGAATTAGGGAATCGAGAGAAACATCTATTTCATTTCGTTACTGCGGTTGAACCAAATTAATTTTCACAACATTTATTTCTCTTATCTCAAGTTTTGGACTAAATTAATGACTTAAATTTAATGAAATTGATTGGATAAAAAATTTTTTATTGCAATCTGTCGCAGTAACGAAATGTAGCAAAAGTTTCTCTCGGTTCCCTGAACTTAAAACAGTATTAATTTTATATTTATAATTGCATATTCAATAGTTTATTTATGAAAACCTCGAAATGAGAGCATAATCCATGCGTCGATCCGCAGATCTGCTTGCGCATACGCCATACACGCATGCACACATGGAAGATCAGTCGCGTACTTAAAGTTAAGCGTTCACAGTTTTTTACCTATCAATTTATTCTAAATAGGCCTTTGCAGAAAACTTCTCTATACTTTTTTGAACAACTTCTTCTCATGAAGTTTTTGTTTGCTCAAACTTTTCTTGATAAACGAAAAGCTTGAACATTTTGTGAAACGAATTATGCAATAGATTAGAAAATAATTTTTTATATTGTTATGAACAAAGATTTCAAGTTTTATCTCTCTCATAACAAGAATGCTATAAGTAATATTGCCTCTGATTTTTATAATGAAATTCCGAAATCTGTGGATTGGAGCACGAGTTGAAGAAAAAATTGAATTAAAAATTGACTTTAAAAAACTCTTATGTTGCAATTTGTTAAAAAACTAAAAAGGATACCATTTTATTGGGAAGAAAAAAATATGTTTTAAAATTCAAAATTTCCCATTTGTATTTTTAGTAATCAGGAGCCAACTACGCCACACTATAATTTATAAACTTTTTTACATTTTCGTAGAGACAAGAAAAAATAAATTATGGGCAAAAACTTATTTCAAAGAATTCGAAAAAAAATTTAGATGCTTTTTAATAATTTTGAAAGATTTGAGATTAATTTTTTTTTAAGATTTCTGGGAAAATTTTTAATGGTTTAGGTTGTATTTAAAAAAAGTAATTTTAAGTTTTTAGGATTTCAAAATGTGTGGTAAAAGAATATGGAAGACTTCAAGACAATTTTTATTTTCAGGATTTAACTAATTTTTAGGTAAATTAAATTTGGCAGGTTGTCAAGAGAATGAGAAAAATGTTCTTAAGATTCATGGGACAATTCCAAATGATATTTTCAAAATTAATTTTCAGAGAAAATTAAAAAGGATTACTAAAAATTCTTAATTATTTCCTAAAATTAAAAAAAAAGTGTTGAATATTTTAAAGCAAACTTTTTCAATTTTGTCATATTAGATAATTTTAGAAAAAATCTGAGTAAGTTTAAGAGATATTTAGAAGTTTTGAAACAATTCAAAAATAATTAAAAATTATAAAGATATATTTTTTTAAATGTTAAGGTTTCAAGAAAATAAAGAAAAAAAACATTAAGTTTCTAAGAAAAATTAAAATGATTTTTTAGTTTTAAACATTAATTTAAAGAGATTATTTAAAAAGATTTCAGAACATTTCAAAAGATTTCTAAAATTGTCAAAGAAGAATCTGAAAGATTTTAAGGCAATTTTACAAATTTTGCTGAATTTAAGAGAAATTCAGATAAAATTTGAATCATTTTAAAAGATTAGAAGGTTTAGAAATTCTGTAAACATTTAAAAAAAAAACAATTTTCTTAAGATTCTTGGGAAAATTATGAATGATTTTTATTTTGAAAAATGAACTTAAAAAAAAATGATAAAGATTTCAAAACATTTCAAACGATATCGTAAAATTTCGAAAAATAGTGTAGAATATTTTAAAGCAAAATGTTTTAATTTGGTAAGATTAAGCAATGAAAACGAAATCGAGTAAATTTAAGAAATATTTATAAGATTTCAAGAGATTCAAAAAGAATTTTAAACTTTAAAATATTTTACAAAACGTAGATTTTTGAAGATTTCAAACAAAAACTGTAGAAGCTTTAAAGGAATTTCGAAAGGTTTCGAAAGAATAAACAAATTTTCTTAAAATTTCTGGGAAAATTTGGAAGATTTTCAGAGAATTTTTTTACATTTTTAATGGTTTTTCTAAATTGAAAAAAAAAATTCGATTCAGCTAAAAATATTGTAAGTAATTTAAGAGGTTTTGAATAGATTAAAAATATTTTAAAACTTAGCAACATTTTTGAAAATTTATCAAATAGTTTTTGAATTCTTCCCAACTTCTAAAACTCCTAAATATCTTTTAAAAAGACTCGAATTTTTCCTAATATTTTGCAAGATCCTGTAAAATAAAAAATTGTCTTTAAAACCTTCTAGATTCTTTTTTGAAACATCTGAAATACTCAAACATTTTTTTTAATTTTCTCAGAAATCTTATAAGAATTATATTTATATAAATTTAAAAAAAAACTGATGATACTAATTTTTTTTCAGTATTTTCAATATTGGTATGAATTTGTTCTATTTATTTGTAGACAATGCTTCATCTTAAAAACCCTTTTCACATTCTCATCTGAATGAGAAGGTATTGGTTTTATGTGAAAAATGATTTTCGCGGATTCAATCAAATGTCGACGTTTTGAGGCCCCCTGA
>JAABKJ010013257.1:0-10348 GCA_011634705.1 Andricus grossulariae
GCTTAGCCGAAAAAAAGTTTGTTTTAAAGTTATGATTACTAAATCAAGTACAAATTGGAATGATTTGATATTTGTAGATGAAAAAATACTTGTTGTAATGTTAAAAATAAACTACTTGTAGCATACACAAACTTTTAGGTCCCGGGGATTTTTGAAATTTAAACAAATTTGCTTTTTCGGGTTACCTTACTGGGTAATAACTACTGGAAATTCTTTTATAGCGTGGCTGCGCCGTAGAGGAAAAAATGTTTGTTGTAAAGACAAGATTGAACAACTTATAGCATAAATAAACTTTGAGGTCCCGTGGATTTTTGAAATTAAAAAAATTTGCTTTTTTGGCTTACCCTACTGGGCAATAACTATACTGGGAATTCTTTTATAGAGTAGCTGCGCTGTAGCCGCAAAAATGTTTATTTCAAAGTTGAGATAACTAAATCAAGCACACACTGGAATGAATTTATATTTGTAGAGGAAAAAATGTTTGTTGTAAAGTTAAGAATAAACTACTTGTAGCATGCACAAGCTTTTAGGTCCTGTGGATTTTTGAAATTCAAACCAGTTTCTTTTTCAGCTTACCCTAGTAAGTAATAACTACTGGGAATTCTTTTATAGAGTAGTTGCGCTGTAAAGGAAAAAATGTTTGTTGTGAAGTTAAGAATAAACTACATTTAGCATACATATATTTTTAGGCCCCGTTGATTTTTTTAATTCAAAAAGTTTTCTTTTACGGCTTACCCTTGTGGATAATGACTACTGAGAATTCTTTTATAGGGTAGCGCGCTGTGGCCGAAAAAAAGTTTGTTTTAAAGTTATGGCAACTAAATTAAGCACACATTGGAGTGAATTGATATTTGCAGATGAAAAAATGTTTGTTGTAAAGTTAAAAATAAACTACTTGTAGCATACACAGGCTTTGAGGTCCTTGGATTTTTGAAACTAAACAAATTTTCTTTTTTGGCTTACCCTACTGGGTAATAACTACTGATAATTCTTTTATAGAGCAGCTACGCTGTAGCCGCAAAGGTTTTTGTTTCAAAGTTAAGATACATTGGAATGAATTTATATTTGGAGAGAAAAAATTGTAATTGTAAAGTTAAGAGTAAACTACTTGTAGCATACACAAAGTTTTAGGTCCCGTGGATTTCTGAAATTCAAACAAATTTCTCTTTCGGCTTACCTTACTGGGTAATAACTACTGGGAATTCTTTTATAGAGTAGCTGTGCTTAGCCGAAAAAAAGTTTGTTTTAAAGTTATGATTACTAAATCAAGTACAAATTGGAATGATTTGATATTTGTAGGGGGGAAAATACTTGTTTAATGTTAAAAATAAACTACTTGTAGCATACACAAACTCTGAGGTCCTGTGGTTTTTTGAAATTCAAACAATTTTCTTTTTCGGCCCACCGCAGCGGGTGATAACTACTGGGAATTCTTTTATAGAGTGGTTGCCCTATAGAAAAGAATATTTGTTTTAAAGTTAAGATAACTAAATCAAGCACACATGGGAGTGAATTGATATTTGTCGAAGAAAAAATGTTTGTTATAAAGTTAAAAATAAACTACTTGTAGAATACATAAACTTTTAGGTCCCGTGGATTTTTGAAATTCAAAAAGTTTTCTTTTTCGGCTTACCCGTCTGGGTAATGACTACTGAGAAGTCTTTTATAGGTTAGCGCGCTGTGCCCGAAAAAAAATTTTGTTTTAAAGTTATGATAATTAAATCAAGTACAAGTGGGAATGATTTGATATTTTTAGAGGAAAAAATACTTGTTGCAATGTTAAAAATAAACTACTTGTAGCGTACACAAACTTCTAGGTCCAAAAAATTTGCTTTTTCGGCTTACCTTACTGGGTAATAACTACTTGAATTGAAAATGAAAAAACTAGAATTCTTTTATAGAGTAGCTGCGCTGTAACCGCAAAAATGTTTGTTTCAAAGTTAAGATAACTAAATCAAGCTCATATTGGAATGAATTTATATTTTTAGAGAGAAAAAATGTTAGTTGTAAAGTTAAGAGTAAACTACTTGTAGCATACACAAACTTTTATGTCCCGTGGATTTCTGAAATTCAAACAATTTTCTTTCTCGGCCCACCCTAGTGGGTGATAACTACTGGGAATTCTTTTATAGAGTGGCTGCGCTGTGAAAATAAATGTTTGTTATAAAGTTAAGATAACTAAATTAAGCACAAATTTTAGTCAATTGATATTTGTAGAGAATAAAATTTTTGTTGTGAAGTTAAGAATAAACTACTTGTAGCATATACAAACTTGGATGTCCCGTGGGTTTTTGTAATTCAATAAATTTGATTTTTCGGCTTACCCTACTGGCAATTATTTTATAGAGTGGCTGCGCTGTAAAGGAAAAACTGTTTGTTGTAAAGTTAAGAATAAACTACTTGTAGCATACATAAACTTTTAGGTCCTGTAGATTTTTGAAATTCAAAAAGTTTTCTTTTTCGGCTTACCCTTCTGGGTAATGACCACTGAGAATTCTTTTATATGGTAGCGCGCTGTAGCCAAAACAAATTTTGTTTTAAAGGTAACTAAAGTAAGCCCAAATTAGAATGAAATTATATTTGTAGAGGAAAAAATACTTGTTCTAATGTTAAAAATAAACTACTTGTAGCATACACAAGGTTTTAGGTCCCGTGGATATCTCAAATTCAAAAAATGTTATTTTTCGGCCCACTCTACTGGGTAATAACTACTGGGAATCCTTTTATAAAGTGGTTGTACTGTAGCCAAAAAAAAATGTTTGTTGTAAAATCAAAATAAGTAAATTAAGTACAAATTGGAATGAATGACCTTTCTGCTAGATATTCTCGTCAGAAAATGTGCTGTAGCAGTGTAATGCACAGCAAATCCCTTGGAGGTAATAAACAATACTTGGCTGTTCCTGGCCGTACCGCATTTGTCCAAAATTACCGAACTAAGTCTATTGGGATTCATTCGTTATATTTGAATACAGCGGAATAATTCGGCATTGTTAATAAAGCTGTCCCGTTAATCATCACTTGAGAGTCGTGAATGCTATATTGATTATAAAAATATTTGTATTGGTCTCCGTAGATGTTTTAAGCAAGGTATTTTTTTAATTAAGCTTTCTTAATGTTACTGTCTAAATTAAATTTATGGCAATGGTCTTCGTCCTAAAGAGTCCACATTTAGTTTGAGAACAAGAGGTCGTTAAACTTGAAAAATCGTTTATTTTGCTACGCAGATGACCTCGCACGAATAAGCTTTTCTGAAAAATAACTCTCCACGGTTCTATTCGAAAACTTTTTAAAAGAGCAAAGTGGTTTCTTTACTTATAGAATTTTTCTGGAATAATTTTGGATTAGAATGTTAATTTTATAGAGATGTGCTTTCACTTCGTTGGCTATCGAGTTAGGCCTTTAAACCCGCTCTTAAGGACAAACTTGGCTTAAGAACTTCCAAGGCTTCTGTTAATTTGACTTCTTTATCGATGTCATTGCGTCACTCTCAACCTTTCGTAACTACCCACGCGATAATAGCACAAATGGGGAACTTTTTGTGACTTATGCAGGTGTTCAATTTTATCTTCTCTAATGGAGTCGAATCACTTTTTTTAAATTAATCATGAAGTCTGCTGGATCTGGATGTTCGAAGTCTTCTGTAAGAGGGCAAAAATCTGGAGATACCAAAAGTTTCGTTCTAATATTCAGGGCTGCCACAAAAAAATAAATTCATTATAGTAACTTTTTTCAATGAAACGATCACTTTAGTCACTTCTTTCAATAAATTAAAATTAAGAACCCAATGTTAAACCTATATTGAATGCAGGTCGATATACATTTTTTAATTTTCTTGAATTCTTTGGAATTCATATTCTTATTCACTTAGTTTTATTCACTCCCATTTATCTGAATTCAATGGAATTTTCTTGGACTAAAAATTTTTTTGCATTCAGTTAAATTATTTTTAATTGATCTTCAGTTTGTATGAAATCCATCAAATTCTCTTGAATTCTTCTAAATTCACTCTTATTTTACTGAAATCAATGGAACATTTGGATTACAAGAATTTTGTTTAACTCATTTGAATTAATTTGGAATTCATCCTGAATTCTTATTGCTTTATCCGGAAATCTTTTAAATTCTTGGATTTCTCTTGATTTATTTGTAATTCTGCCTGAATTCTCTGGCATTTTTTTTAATTCTTCTAAATTCACTACAATGTTACTGCAATCAATGGAATATTTTGGATTTTTAAATTATTTTGGAATTTATTTGAAATTTAGCGTGAATTCTTATTCATTTATCCTGAATTCTTCGAAAGTCTTTGAATTCTCTGGATTTTTTTAATTGTTCCTGAATCCTTCTAAATTCATTCCAACTTTACTCAAATAAATTTATTTTTAATCAATTTATTTGGAATTTACATTATTTAAGCTGATTCTTTTAAATTCACTCGAATTATTCTAAATTCAGTCAACTCAATGATTTTTTTTTAAATTTCATTAAAATTTTTTGAATTTTCTTCATTTTGTTATAAATTCACTCCAAACATAATGAATTCAATCCATTTTTTGTATATTTTTCAATTGTTTTCAATTCACTTGAATGTTTTGAAATCACCTTTAATGTTCATGAGTTTCATTGAATTCTTCTAATTTCTCTTAAATTCCTTTAAATTCCCTCAAATTTTATTTTATTCATTGTTGTTTTCTAAATTAAATGTTTTGTTTTAAATTCACTTAAATTCGGTTGAATTCGCACTAAATTCTCTTCACTCCCATTTTACTCAATTCGTGGAAACGTTGTGATTCAAAAATTATTGTTCAAACCAATGAAATTCTTATGAAATTCATCTAAGGCTCTTAAATTCCTTTAAATTCTTCTAAATTTACTCTAATTTTACTAAAATTAATTGAATATTAAAAAAAAATTCAATTCATTTGAATTCTTTTGAAATTAATGTAATGGTGCCAAAAATCAGATCTCTGGAAGAACGTTTTTTTTAACATTATTTTTCATGAAAAAATTTTAGAACTCACGAAAAAAAGTTATTTTAACAATAGTTTTTGTAATTTAATTTTTTCTGTCGTCATTCAATAAAATTGAACCGTTTTTTTTTAATTGATAAGAAGGGATACTAAGAAAAAATTCAGTTACAAAAAACATTGTTATAATAAATGTTTTTTCTAAGTTAAAAAAAAGATTTAGTAAAAATAATGGTTTTTATTTCAAATAATATCGTCAATAATATTATGTTGATTCTTAAAATCATAGAAAAACTATTTTTTTTCAAAAATCTGATTTTTGGCACGACAATTACCAAAATTGAATTGTTTTGAATTCTGATTGATTTATCCTGAATTCGTTAATATTGACCTGGCATTCTTATAAACTTCATCGAAATCTTTTGAATTCAAGAGAAGATTAGTCATATTATAAATGCGCATTAGTCAATTTTGCAGTCACTTTTTCGGTTTAAAAACACTCAGCTTCCGATATAAGAACCCTCGGTTTACGGTATTTCAAGAATTGATGTCCTTGGCAGTTTCATGATGAGGGGAGCCACGGGACCAAAAGAAAGGCCGTAGTCTTAGCGCATTGGTTGCATCATGCGTCCGAATCCAACAGAAATGGTTTATGCAGCCCTGACTCTTTACGTTTATATTCCCCGATTTACGATTAAGGACACTGGAAGCCATGCCCGAAAACGTTCTTATATCGGGAGTTGAGTGTAGTTTAATTTTTTACTTTTTCAAGTAAATTAGGTCGTGGCAGCCCTGCTCATATTTAATTGCTTTAAAATATTTGTAAGATCCGAATTATTAAATTAATTTTTACAATAGTTAAAATAATAATTGTGTAAGAATTGGTTTGAAAATGTTAAAAAATGCGAATATTTTTTGTAAAGGAGCAAAATAACTTTCCTTACAATAAAATATTCATATGAGATTGATAACTATAACGGCATGCATATTGGATATTATAAGTTGTGCGCTCTCGACTGAAACTGCAATTCACTATGCTTCTATTTGTTAGACTCTTTTCTCTGTTCCCCTATTTTCCCCTTTTTTAATTAATTCCTCTCTTTTCCTCTGTTTTCAAGAAACTTTCCATTTTCCCCCGATTTTCCACTTAAATGCGAACTGAACTAATAGAACCCAATAGAAATCCAACTATTTTTGATGGAAAGTTAATTCATTTTGGTTGAAAAGTCTATTAATAGATTTTTGGTTAACAATTCATCTTTTGTGGATAAACATTCAACTATTTTGATAAAAAGCATTTTTTTTTGTCGAAAATTCAAATAGTTCGTTGAAAGATGAATTACTTTTTTTTCATTCATTTTATTGGTGTAAAATTGAATTTTTTCGAAAATTCTTTTTTTGGGGTAAAAAATTGATTTTTTCCACTGCAAATGTAACTATTCAACTTTTGCCGGAAAAGTAATCGTTTTTAGTACAAAATTGAACTATTTTGTTGGATATTCGTTTTTTCGGGTTAAAAATTGCCTTTGTTAACTGAAAATTTAACTATTCCATTTCTGACTAAATATTGGTAGTTTTTAGTTAAAAATTAAACTATTACATTTTCATTTGAGAATTAATCTTTTTTGAGTAAAAATTCAATTATTTGGTTGAAAATTCAACTATTTTCTTAAAAACGCATCATTTTTGGTTTGAAAATTCATCTCTTTTGGTACAAATTTTATCTTTTTTTGCTAAAAATGCAATTGTTTGTTCAAATATGGATAGTTTGTAGTTAAAAATTCAACTATTACATTTTTCTTTGAGAACTTATCTTTTTTGAGTGAAAATTTAAATATTTTGTTGAAAATTCAACTATTGTGTTAAAAAAATATCTTTTTTGGTCTGAAAATTTGGCTACTTGGTTGATAGTTGAATTACTTCGTTAAAAGTTCATTTTATCGGTTGAAAATTGAACTATTTTATTGAAAATTCGTTTTTGGGCTTAAAAATGGCTTTTCTTGACTGCAACTTTAACTATTCCATTTTTGACTGAAAATTAATAATTTTAAAAATTCAACTATTAAATTTTTCTTTTAGTACTCATTTTTTTGTTTTGTTAAAAACTTAAATATTTTGTTGAAAATTCAACTGTTTTATTAAAAACGCATCTTTTTTGGTAGAAAATTCATATTTTTGGTTTTTAAATTCAACTAAATTTTTAGAAAATTCGTCTTTTTGGCTTAAAAATTCAACTGTTTTGTTGAAAACTCGTCTTCGTAAGTGAAAAATTGTATTATTTTCTTATAAAATTTAATTATTTCGCTGAAAGTTAGCTTTTTTGTTAAAAATGCACATTTTTTTTGTTTAAATGTTTGGTTCAAAATTTACCTCTTTTGGTTGAGGATTCAACAATTTTCTTGAAAATTTGTCTCTTTTTGGTTGAATTCTATTTTTTATTTAGAATTAAAATCTTTTTTGGCTGAAATCTCAGCTATAACATTTTTCGTTACGAATTTATATTTTTTTGGTTGAATTTAAATGCCTTTTATTTACAATTAAAATCTTTTTTGGTAAAAATATCAACTGTTATATTTTTCGTTTAAAATTCATTTTTTTTTTTCAAATTAAAAATGCAACTACTTACTTGAAAGTTGTACTCCTGTGTTAAAAATAATTTGTAGTTGAAAATTCATCTTCTTTCGTTGAAAATTTAACGGTTTTTGGTTAAAGTTTAATTTTTTTGTTTGAAAATACGTTCTTTTAGATTGAAAATTCATCTTTTTCTGTAGAAAGTTTCTTGGTTGAAAATTCAACTATTTTGTTGAAAATGCAATAAATTTCGACTTGAAATCTCCAGCGTTTCATGTGTAATTCTGTATGGTATCTATACAATAATGTTATTTAAAAGAATTTATTCCTCTATTTTCGTGAAAAATTACCCCATTTCCTCTAATTTTAGTTTGAAATGATTAAAAAGTAATCACGTAATTGATGCATGATTTTTTCACCACGTTTGGATAAAGTTATTTATAAAGTAGAGAAGAAGTTAGATAAATTTCAAACTCTCGCTTTAACAGATCGTTCATCAGTGCTATCAAACAATATTTTTTTGTCCACGTTGGTTTCTTGGTTAATGTATTCAATCGTATTATCACCTTGTTGATGTGGGATAATGCGAGCAAAATTGGAAATCCCAAATGAGGAGTCAGCGAACAAAACATGATAAATCCATTCGAGATAATCCCCAATAATTAGACAAATGCTCTATCTCAAAGAGACCAAAGATAGAAGAAAAATGTAAATAATATCATATGGAGGAAATCATCTTATTGGTTATCCAATATTATCGAATTATTAAACCTATTAGCTTTAATTTATGCAGTTTTTATAGCATATTGAACACTTTAGTATAAAATACACTTATTTTAATTTACATGTTACACCATTTTTAAAGCGATATTCTAGTGGGATAGAATTTTTTTTTTGTGAACCAAGGGTTAATAATTATATTCCTCGAGTGCTGAAAATGGTAAAGCCATGTGTAACTAATTTTGTCAAAAAATGGATTTATCCTGTTTTATTTGCTTGTTCCTTAAATATCTCGTGGTTATTCACGACAGATAATCGATTGAATATACACCGAACTCTCGGTTTCAGTCCAGTTTTAGGTGTTCCCCACAAATAGCCTTGGCCACAAGTCGAGGGGATCCAAATGTAAACAGTCAGGGCCGTCTGAACTGTTTCCAATTGGAGTGCATTATATTGCGCAATATACTCGACTGAGTACTCGCGCACTGAGGCCCTTCCGAGGCGAGAGTCACAGCCGTCTCTCGCCTCAATAATTAATATTTGTAAAAGAAGTTACAATTGTTATGGAATTTAAAAGTTCTAAAAATGTAGAGTCAGGGAACTAAATAATTTAATATAGTTCTTTTGACTGTTCTTATAGAATATAGAAGGTTTTACATTTTGATGTCTTTATGAATTGAATCGTGAAAATGAAATGCTTTAGCGTGGAACAGGTGGTACACTCGTACCTAACAGAGTTCTGGAAAGTTTTTGCCATGCTGCTTCTTGCGTGGTGTCATCTGGGCGAGCTTCATTTGCTAATATGTCATATGACCCTATTCATTTGGGTTAAGTGCATTCTTAATAAGAGAGAAATCTTTTTCCGGATTTTTCATTGAAAACATTTATTTATTTTCCTCATTTTATATTTTGTTTGAACGATTCAAGTTATCTATTGGAACAAAAAGTTTCATCATCATCTCTCCTAAATCTGTTATATACTTGACCGAACACACTAAGTATGAAAGGAAATTTTAAAAATATAAACTTAAAAGAGTCAGCCTCTATAAAAAAATTGTACAAGAAGGATTAAAAATAAGTATGTTTCCAAAAATCAATTTTTTAAAGAAACATATAAATATAAAATATCAATCTGAAGCCACAAATAATTGGTTATATTGTCCAGGGTATAACAACTTCAATGTCAAAGTGAAAGATTCCAAGTTCGATTCCTCGCTGTATAAAATTTTTTCAGTTTATTTTTTCTTCATACATTTCTTTTATAGTCTCTATTACGTTTGGGGTGCTGACTTAGTTCTTCCATCTCAAAATTCTTTCTATATTATAACCAAGAAAAGTTTTTTTTAAAGGTTTTGATTCATTCTTTACGAATCATAAACAGAAATTTAAGACATTAGAAAACAAGGCGTTTTAAAGGAGATCGCTAACAATTCAGTCGACAAAGAAACCCGAAAGATAAACCAGTTAGTTTAATAAATAGTTAATTTTTCAAAAAAAAAAAAGATTTTTCAGCCAAGAAAGAAAAACTTTTAACCAAGTGATCGAATTTTCAACCAAAAAAGATGAATTCTGAATGAAAAATGTAATAATAGTTGTTTCAACCAAAAAAAATTTACATTTGAAGTCAAAAACAGTTGAATTCATCCGAAAAAGACAAGTTTTCAACAAAAAAGTGGAATTTTTAACAATAAGAATATCTTTTTAACAAAATCGTTGAATTTTGAATTAAAAAGTTAACTTTTCAACAAAGTAATTAAATTTTTAAACAAAAAATACCACTTTTCAACAAACTACATGAATTTACTACCAAATAGTTGAATTTTCAACTAAAAAATATAAATTTCCAACTAAAAATGGAAAGGTTCAATTTTCAGTTTAAACAAATTTTCAGCACAAAAAAAAATATTTTTCATGAAAATAGTTAATTTTTCATCCAGAGTGATGAATTTTCAAACAAAAAAAAACGAATTTTTAACAAAATAGTTGAATTTTCAACTAAAAAAGATAAATTTTCAACTAAAAATGGAAAGGTTCAATTTTCAGTTTAAACAAATTTTCAGCACAAAAAAAAATATTTTTCATGAAAATAG
>JAABKJ010013258.1:0-10348 GCA_011634705.1 Andricus grossulariae
CGCATACTAGTGTAAAGTGGTTCTAAGCAAATTTGTGGATATAATTGAGGCGAAAAATGTAGTTGAATAAAAAGTTACTGCAGCTTGTGTCGTTTTTCCAAAAAGTCCATTTTTAATTTTTGATGTATTTTTATAGCAAAAGTTTATAACAAATTTGTAGATCTTTTTTGGTTTACAAACTTTTGTCTTTTCATTTTTCCCCCTCTCTTGATTCATTTAAAAAAAATTTTATTTTTTTGCTTATTTTTTACGATTTAAAAAAATACTCGCCTTTCCAAAAAATTATGAATAACAAATTGGCACATTCTCTTTGAGTGAAAAAGTTTGCTCATTATTATTTTTTCTCTTTCCTTGTGTCGTCTTCCAAAACACTAATTTTTTTTTATTTTTAATTTCATTTTTCACAAATAAAACAAAAACTACGAGTCGCATCAAAAAGTGATTGGAAAGAAATTTGTAGATCTTTCTTGACTGAATGATTTTGTTTCTCATATATTTTTTTGTATCTTGCATAGTTCAACCGCAAAACTGAATTTTTAATTTTTCATTATTTTGTGTGGGATCAAAATTAAATTTTTCAATTTTTCAAAAAAATTCAAAAAGTTGTTATGACAATCTTGTGAAGCTCTCAAAAAAAAACGTTTTTCTTTTGGCGACTTCTTTTCATATCGTGCGATGTTCGGCTTAAAATGTTAATTTTCGGTTTTTTGTTTTTATTTTGAAAATGCTCTTACTCTGATCATTTTTATTTTATCAAAGAATTTTATTTGAATATATTGTTTGTCTCAAAGAGTACTACTAGCAATTTTATATAGAATTTTCTAATTTTCAAAAAAAGTGGTCTCAAAAATTTTCAAAATGTGCTCACTTTTTGAATTTTCATCCAAAATAGCTAGTTAACGAACTCGTTTTTTCTGTTGAGGCCTTCAAAGAGTGTGCCCAAGTACAATTTAATCTGATCAATCTTTGGAAAGTTATCGTGCCTACACGATACTACAGACTACAGACAGACAGACACCTTCGTAAAAATCGTTTTTTCTGTCTCAGGGGGTCTCAAAACGTGGAGATTTGATGAAAATCGACTGAGTCAAATTTGACATAAAACCAATACCATCTCATTAGGATGAAAGTGTAAAAAAATTGAACTCTATCATTTTTTCGATAAACAAAAACTAGTGCCAGTTTTACGTAAAGCTTCCTATCCCACATCATTAATTTATGGGCCACTATAGGTAAATCCGAATTTTCAAACTGAAGCCAAACTTTGAACTGTTCTAAACAATTCTCTGATGCTCTTATGACCCTTCAACTTTATATTTTATTTTTTTATTGAAAAATAATTCTCACCAATAAAAGTTAGACTAACATTAAAGTTATTATTCAAATTGTTTAGTGAAAAAATTTTATAATTTGTCGAAAATTCGTCATTTTTGGAAGAAAATTAATCTTCTTTGTAGAAAATTCAACTATTTCGGTTAAAAATGTATATTCTTTTTTGAAAATTCATCTTTTCTGGTAGAAAATTAATATGATTGGTTCAAAGTTCATCTTTCAGGTTGCTAATTTAGGAAATTAGTTCAAAATTCAATTGTTTTATTGAAAGCTGACTTTTTTTATTTTAAGACTCAACATTTCGGATAATATATTTTTTTTCTCGACTGAAAAATCTTTCTGGATTGTAAATTCGTCTATTTAATTTGGAAATTCGGCTTTTTGGTAAAGAATTAATCTTCTTGGTAGAAAATTTTGTTAAAAATTCATTTCTTTCTAGTGAAACGTTAATCTTCTTGGTTGAAAATTCAACTATTTGGTTAAAAATGTATGTATTTTGTTGAATATTCATCTTTTGTGGTAAAAAATTAATATTCTTGATTGAAAATTCATCTTTTAGGTTGAAAATCGAAGTAGTGAGTTGAAAATCCAACTGCTTCGTTGAAAACTCATTATTTAAATTGAAAATTCAACATTTAGGATAATTTTGTTTTCTTATTCAACTGAAAAATCTTTCTCGATCGAAAATTCGTATTTTTGTTAGAAAATTAATCTTCTCGGTAGAAAATTCAACTATTTGATTAAAAATGTATATATTTTGTTAAAAAATCGTTTTTTTTTGGTCAAAAATTAATCTTGTTGCTTGAAAATTCAGAGGATGGATAATGTTTGAAATCCAAAGAAACCGTGTACTAAATAAAAAAATAAATTTCCAAGAATTAGTGGCCATTTATAGGTCACCATGGAAAAATTCTAATTTGGGAGAAATCTAGAGTATTTAATTAATGAACATTAGGAAAAATTTCACCAAAATGAAATTTTGTTGCAATTTTTCTTATGTAAAACAGAAGGCACTACAACAGGGTACCTAACAAATTTGTGAAAAAAAATTTCCTGGCAATTCTAGGTTTTTCCAGATATTTCTGAACTTTTCCAATCGTCATTTTTTGCAGAAAATTGGTATTTTTGGCTTTAAATTTCAAAATTTTTGTAGAAAATTCAACTATTAGGTGAAAAGTACACTTTTTGTTGAAAATTCATCTATTTTTGTTAAAAATACAACTGTTTGGTAGAAAATAGGGTTTAGTTGAGGATTCAACTATTATGTTGAAAATGAACATTTTTGTTAAAAATTCACAAATTTTATAGCAAATTCAACAGTTTGGTTGCAAATTAACTTTTCGGTTAAAAATGTATATTTTTTGGTTGCAGATTAAAATTTTTGTTCAAAGTTAACTTTTTTGTGGTAAATTCACGGATACGGGAGAAAATTCATATATTACGTTGTAAATCCATCTGTTTGGTTGAAAATTAATAATTTTATTGAAAATTGAACTGTTTTGTAAAAATTTCGCCTTGCTTGCTTAAAAATTCAACAATGTGGTAGAAAATTCAACTATGTGGTTGCAAATAAACTTTTTTGTGAAAAGTTCGTCTTTATGGTTTTAATTTCAACCCTTTAGTAGAAAATTAAATTATTTTTTTGAAAACTCAACGGTTTAGTTAAGAATGAACTATTTTGGTAAAAATTCTTATTTTCGGGTAGAAAATTGAAACATTTTGTTGAAAATGAACTTTTTTGTAGAAAATTTGTCTTTGTGGCTCGAAATTTTACCACTTCAATAGACAGTCCAATTATTTTGTTGAAAATTTCGCGGTTTGATTCTGATTGAAGATTCAACTATTTTGTTGAAAATTGGTTATTTTTGGTTGAAATTAATTGTATTTGAAATATTAAACATTACACTTTTAGTTGACAATTCATTTCTGTGGTTAAAATTTTTAATATTTCGCTTAAAAATCTAACTATTTCATTCTTTAGTTGAATATTCATGTGTTTGGTTAAAAATTAATATTAATATTTTTATGAAAAATGCAACTGGTTTATTGAAAATTTATCCTTTTGGACTGAAAATTGATCCTTTATGCTAGGAAAGTCATGTTTCTTTGTTCAAAATGCCTTCCACTTGGATGAAAATGAACTTTTTGGTCAAAAGTTTCAATTTTTTGGGTTTGAAAATTCAACTATCTTCTCAAAAATTCCTCTTTTTTGCTCGATAAATCAACTATTTGGTTGAAAATACAATTACTACTTTTTTTAGGTGTCGAAAATGTTGGTCTTTAATCTATCGAAGCGAAATGAAATCTTCGTTGTGTTGCCGCCTTTACCCCCGTGAGGGTAAATTATAAGAGGGGAATTACAGGAAAAGTGAGAAGGGGAAAGAGGGGATGTGTGGGGAAATAAGGGTAGGGGAAGTGATAAGAGGAGAAGTGGTTGAAGTGATGGGAGAAGTAATGGAACTGTAGGGAAATTAGGGAAAGTGAGGACGAGAAATGAGAGGACGGTAAGTAGAGAAAGCAAGTGCAAGTAAGACGAAGTAGGAGAAATAATTAGAAATGAGGGTAAGTAGGAGAAAGAAAATTATGAATGGGAAAGGAAAGTAGAAAAAGGGGGTGCTAGCTGGAGAAAAAAGGAGAGGAAGAGTAGAGGAGTAACAAATTCAGAATAAATTCATTAGATTTCAAAGCCATTCAACTTAAATTAAAAGGAATTCAAATAAATTGGAACAAATTTAGAGAATTTAAGGTAAACAAGAAAAATTCGATGAAATTCATGAATATTCAAGGTAAATTTCAAAAAATCAAATGAATTGTTAACAATTTAAAAATAAGAAAAAAACTTAATTGAATTCAGTAAGTTTGAAATAAGCTTAGAAAAATTGAAGGGAATTCAAAAGAATTTGATAAAATGCCTAGGAATTCAAAGTGAGGTTTAAAAATTTCAGTATTAATTGAATGAAAACTTTTTAAAATTTAACAGATTCCATTGAATTAACTAGAATTGAGTGAATTTGGAAAAATTCAGCTGAATTAAACAATTAAAAAATTTTGAAGAATTAAATTAATAACAATTAAGAGTGAATTCAAAAAAATAATTTGAAATCTCTTCAAATTTTTGAGACCCTACTAATTTTTACCCAAATAAGTAACTAATGATTACAAAACAATTCAAAATAATTTAAATGAATTGGAAATTTTTGTATAAATTGAAAAAATCCATTTATTTCAGTAAAATTTTAGTAAATTTAGAGGTTTTCAAGGGAAACGAGAAGAATTTGATGAAAGTCATAACAAATCAAACTGAATTAAGAAAATAATAATTTGAATTAAAAAACAATTCAAAAATTTGAAAAATTCATTAAATTTAGTAAGTTTGAAATTAGTTTAGAAACATTAAACGGGCGTCCGAAATAATTTGATGATATTCGTACGAATTTAAGGCGTGTTTGAAAGACTTCAAGATGAATTATATAAAAACTTTTAAAATCTATTGAATTGAGTAAAATTGAGTAAATTTAGGAGAATTCAAAAAAATTCAGGATGAATTAATGAGAATTCAGGGCGAATTCCAAAAACTAATTTAAAATCTTTGATACGCTATAAAATACGTCACTTTTCGTGAATTCATTCTTTGAAATCCATTAAAATATTAAAACCCCTTAAAATTACTCAAACCCTTGAGATTGTTTAAATCTATTTGGAAATGCTTTAAAATCTTTTGAACTACCCTAAATTTGGTAAAATACCCTAAAATATTTAAGAGTTTTTGAAATCCCTTCAAACGATTTAAAGAAACAAAAATTCCTGAGAATCTTTTAAAATACCATAAAATGTTTCGAATCCTTTGAAATGCCATTAAATTACTGAAATTGATTTGAAAAATGTTTAATCTTTTAAAATATTTCAAAATCGTTTGAGTCCATTAAAATCTTTTGAAATCTCTTGAAATTTGTTAAAGCTCTTGAAAATTCCAAAAAATCTGAAAAAATGCCCTAAAATATTTCAAATCGTTAGCATATTTTATCAATTGATCTTCATGACCAATTAAATTAGAACTATTGAAAATTAGAAAAAATTCATTGAGTGAAGTAAAATTGAGTAAATTTAGAAGAATTTAGGATAAATTAATGAGAATTCAGGATAAATTCCAAAAACTAATTTCAAATTTTTGATACCCTACAAAATACCTCATTTCTCGTGAATAAATTCTTTAAAATACACTATAATTTTATAAAATACCGTGAAATTCTATGCTGATATTTTCTGAAATCCTGAAAAATGTTTTAAAATACATTAAGAGCTTTAAAATCCCTCAAAATTACTGAACTCCTCGGAAATTTTATAACTCCTGTGAAATCTTTTAAAATATCTTCAAACCTTATATATCGTATAAAACTTATCCATATCTTCGGAAATTCCAGAAAATGCATTTGCCTACAATATTTCAAACGTTTTGAAATCCTTTCAAATGAATGATAATAATTAATAACTCCTTGGAATCTCTTCAAATTCCGTAAAATATTTAAAATTAAATGTGCTTGAAATGGCATAGAATTCTGGAAAACATTCTAAAATCTTTAAAACCCTTTAAATTATTTATATCTATTACAAATTTACCGGAATCTTCAAAAATACCCTTAAGGCCATGTGACGAGTGGATCACGTGACCGGCTTCCTACCTTACCAACACTTTTTTTTATTTGTAAACTTATTTTCACACGAATAGCCACATCGAGTTGAAAATTCAGGATAATAAATAGAAAACACTAAGAAACGCGAATCTGGTCCTAAATTTTTATAATTATGAAAAAAGAAACAAAAATTATTTACAAAAAAAAAACTTTTTTCATCATTATAAAAATTTAGGACCAGAGCCGCGTTTCTTAGTGTTTCATATTTATCATCCCAAATTTTCAACTCGATGTGGCTATTTGTGTGAAAATAAGTTTACCAATTAAAAAAAAGTGTCGGTAAGGTAGGAAGCCGGTCACGTGAGCCACTCGTTGCATGGCCTTTTAAAAAGAATTCAAGACAATTCTGAAATAAGTATATACCTCAATTGAATAGTGATTAACCCATCAGTTAATTTATTGAAAGAAAAGTGACTACAAAAGTGACTTGAGAACAAAATAGTGACTAGTAGTGACTGTGTGACAGCCCTGATTATTTTTTACAGTTACTTCTTACAAAAATGTCCGGATTTTTGCTTTTTTTCACAATGCTTGACTCTTGAAAGCTTTGATCTTATTATACATTTTTTAAGTTCCATTATGGACTACAAATAGAGTACCATAGGGACCGAATCTTGAAAATAGGGTATTTTAGGAACCTTAACTGAATTCAGGGCACAATAGGGGATATACTCCCTAATTTTTATTGGTAGAAAACTACTTATTGGTAGTAGTTTTCTACTAATTCAAATAGTGCCGATTCGTTTACTAGTAATTGGTAAAAATCTGCTAATTACAGTGAAACCTGGATTTAGCTTCCCTGGATTTTGCCCTTTCGAGATTTGACGCCGCGCTGTGGGGATACGTGAGCGGCGTTTGCGGGGGGATGTGCGGTGTGCACTCAGGCGTGACAAAACAGAGAGAGAAACAGGAGAGAGATAAAACAGGGGAGAGACAAAATAGTTCCGAGTATCTGGATTTAACGCCAAGGTCAGCCCCAAAACCGGCGCTAAATTCAGATTCGACTGTACTATTATCTGTTGATAGGAGCTGATATGAATCTCGACGAATGTTTTGCAAAGGCATTTACTCTGCCAGCAGAATATGTACCTAAAAAGAAAAAGATGAAGGTGAAAGGTTCTGGCAAACCTAAATGACACGCAGCAGGAACAGCTGATGAATGGTGGAACTAAAATATGCAAAAAGAAAGGAAAAAGGAAGGAAGAGAAGAAAGACTTGCCAAGAAAAAGCATCTTTAAGAAAAAAAAAAAAAAAATTAGAAGAGGAAAAGCAGATCTTATCACGGAAAATGAAAGCAATAGCACAAAAAATCAAGCAAGAAACCAAATAATATGAGCAGTTATCACAAAGGCTCTTTGTATTTTTAATTTGTTGAATTATTAACTATAATGTATTACCAAATTGTGATTTTTGTTTCTAGACATAAATCAGTTATTTATTATTTGTAAACAGATCAATAAACCACGATCATAATACGGACATAGCACATGAGACACCTGGGACATTACTCTAAAACGGTGTCCCATAATATGCACACGGTGAATTACTCCAATTTTTTCTTTATATAATTTTGTTTTAATATTATTTGTATGAAATCACTTCGGCTAATACTTTGGAAAGGATGAAAATTTCGAATAATGTAAAGATTATTAATATTTGAGGTTTCGGATCAAAGAATATGTCGCGCGCTCGAAAACGCGGAAAATTATTGTCCACGCGTCTCGTGGTATCAAAATTTTAAGGTTCAAAAAATTAAATTTTTAATAATATAGTCATATAGAAAAGAGCAAGACGGAAATTTTTTTTATTTGCAGTTTTTTTGTCCGATTAATATTTTTAATAGTAAAAATGAAAAAGTGAAAAAAATGTCTGCAAATTCAATTATTTTTTAAAACATAAATCGTCAAAACTCAGCTAAATATTATTGAAACTGTTAAAAATTTTGTATACGCACGCAGAGTTCCCTAACAATGCCTAAAAAATGAAAAAAAAACAATCAAAAATGCCTATTGTTTGATAATATTTAATTGTAAATTGAGACCGGTCGATAAGCAAGTTTTTTTAGTTTCGGCAAAAAAAAGTATCGAGGAAGCTTTAGAGTTGAAAGAACTTTCAGTGATACTTTTGTTCTTCACTAATAAAGTAATATTTCTGGAAATTTTTATATCGATTCATTCAATATTGACGGAAATATCCATTATGTAAGAAAGCGTCTCTTATAGGCGAGTACCGGCGAGAGTACAATCGAACGTTGAGAAGGGCTTGCAATTGTAGATGGTGTCGCGCGCTTTCTTACCTAATCGATATTTCCATCAATTTTCAATTAATCGATCTATAAATTTCCAGAAATCTTACTTTATTAGTGAGGAATAAATGTCTCACTGAAAGTTTCTTTAACTCTAAAGTTTCCTCGATACTTTTCTTTGTCAAAACTAAAACAAAACCTGCTTATCGACAAGTCTCAACTTGCAATTAATTATTATTAAACAATACGCGATTTTCATTGTTTTTTTCATATTGTAGGCATTATTAGGGTACACTGCGTGCGTGTATCAAATTTTGAACAGTTTCAATAATATTTAATTGAGTTTTCACGATTTATGTCTTAAACAATAATTGAATTTGGAGAAATTTTGTGTTCACTTTTTCATTTTTACTATTGTAAATATTTATCGGATAAAAAAACTGCAGGTATAACAAAGTTCCGTCTTGACCTTTTCTATATGAGCATATTTTTTTTAATTAAATTTTTTGAACTTTAAAATTTGGATATTACGAGACACGTGGACAATAATTTTCCGTGTTTTCGAACGTGCGACCCATTCTTTGATCCCAACCCTCATTTGAACTAATATTTATTTTGAAAATCAAATATATCTAGCCTCTCATCAAAATCTGTCTCGTAATACGGCCAGTTACCTTATGTAAATAAACTGAAAGTGCATAATTTTGACTCACTTGGAAGACCAAAGGCAGGGCTCTGCAAAGATCTTTGTCAAATACTTTAAGGACAGTATTTTTGGTAATGTGTGGAGGAAAAATGCTACCATCAGTACCCATGACACTATCACATTCCGGAGTCGTCCAGTGACCCAACCCCATCTTGCCATTCCACTTTTCGAGCATTCCATACTTGGTGATGTCACCCTGACCAGTATAGATTGTGTAATTATCAGGCGATGTGCCATTTTTCCCATAGAGGAGACCAAACTGATCGTATGGCAATTTTTGCTCCTTGGGCACTACGTCCTTTGCCAATTTTAATAAGGGGTCTTCGTATCCCCAAAGAAGCTGACCAACAGAAACTTCAACGAAGGGTTTGATTTTCAGAATGTCCATGATGGATGCCATGGCTAATCGAAGAAACCGAGCTGCATGCTTCGACTGAGAGGTCGCTGATAACATTGGTACGTTTGGGACTACTACAAGGTCATCTTCTGATCCTGCTGAGAGTTCCTGAAATTTGAAAAAATAGCGCTGCTTAGACATCATATTTGAAAAAATATTTCTGTTTGGACATGATAAAAAAAATCTGGTTTTAGACCACCTGGAAAATTTTTGGTATCCTTTCAGCATATAATAAAATTTCCTATGTCTGCATGATCAGTCCGCGCTAATTACGACATTGCTGGGTAATATTTGAATGTTTCAAATATGTTAAGGCCATGTATGAAATGTATCAGAACGTGACGTTGGTAATTGAGGACTCGGACCAAAGAACCTGTTATAACTTTCTGGCGCCTAGAGTGAGGGGGCCCCTGCACGTCACTTAAATATAAGCGGCCAGGGGTTTCTCCACTTTGAGCACCAGAAAGCTATAACTGAATTTTTATGGTAGCCGCGCAAAATGAGCCTGTTCTACTGCTTGCGGATTAAGCGTAACATCTCTCTTTTCAAACGGCGTAAGCAGCCCTGCATATGTCTGCATATATAATATTGGACTTCGTAGTAGAACAGTGGTGTTAGTGTATGAGGTCCAACATTATATATCAGATATCAAATGCAGACGCATGCGCAGCAGTGCGCGGTCAGAAAGAGACGGAGATATACCGATGTATTTAGTGAGAAAAACAAAATGGCGGAAACGTCAGCCAAACAAAAACTCCCGTTGAGGGCAAATTTTTCCAATTACATTTACATGCGCTTGGTTGCGCCGACTCGAAAACAGAGATCACGCTCAATCCGCCACCAGAAGAACCCGCGTCTCTACCAAAAAAAGTACAGTGCTCTCCTACAGTACAGTACAGTGCCGCAGTCACACGAGGCAAAATAGCTTTACGCCCTTGATACACACCATACTTTTTGTCCCCCTCCTTGAAAACAAG
>JAABKJ010013259.1:0-10348 GCA_011634705.1 Andricus grossulariae
TAGCAGCTGTTCCTATTCATTTCAACAAATACACGTGCTATACGTTTTTTCATGGGGAAAAGAAGATGCGCAGTTAAGTTTCATATTTCAATGTATGTTTGAAAAATTAAAATTTGAAAACTGTTTGTACAAACTCTCAGGTCCATCAAAATTCTGTAACCGGTTATTGCAGACAGACCCTGAGTTGTGCAAACATGCAAAGATTGTGTACAATGCGAATAAATCTGTTATTTTTCGGAGGAAATTGAGCGACACAGATTATTGATGTCTTGCATATTTGAATAATCTACCCTTTTATACAGAGATCTTGTATATTGTTATTTAATGCAACAAAGTACTACTACTTTCGGAGTAAGTTGCCGAAAATTGTACAGTTGCACTGATTCGGCGTGAATATTGCATGCATGCATTCGGGGGCGAATTGATTATAAGACATTATACTGCTTACAGTTTTCTGTCACAGTCTGAATTTAATGATATCCCCCCCCCACACTCTACACCTACCCAACCTTTTGTTTGCCCCTGAATGGTCACATTAGTTGTTGCATTACCTGCAGACTTGATAACGGGTGGTAGTAGGGCATTGAGGTCCTAAAAAAGTATAATTAATTTGGAATCGATCGAAAAGCATATTGGTTACCCGCACTCGAAAAAAAGGTTTAAAAAATTTCTTGTTCACAGAGATTTTGAATTTTATTGAGTTTCAATTCTTTTTTGCCTAGCAGGAGGTCAAAAAAGTCTTCTCAATTTTTTTCGGATTTAAATCTATCATTTTCTAAAAGATAATTCCTATTTAATTGACCATTGTTTTCGGAATTTTTTCAAACACGTTTGCATAAAGTAGCAGAATTATTCAAGGTATATGAAAGCTTTTTAGTGACAACAGTTCATCAGAAAAAAAATCCCCAAGATCCAGGAATCAATATTGGCAATTCAGCGAATTTTCAGAATTTCGATTTTGGCATTTTATGAATTTATCGTCATAACTTGTAGTTTAAACATTTTTCTGACCATGTGTGGGTTTTTTCAACATAGAAATACAATAGGAAAAAGCCACAAGACCCAGTAATCGAAGCTGGCAATAGAGCGAATTATTTCATTTTTGATTTTGGTATTTTATGAACCTATCTTCATAACTTGTAGATTAAACATTTTTCTGAGCATGTGTGCCTTTTATAAATATAGAAATACAATAGAAAAAAATCCACAAGACCCAGAAATCGAAACTGGCAATAGAGCGAATATTTTAATTTTTGATTTTGGTATTTTATGAACCTATCTTCATAACTTGTAGATTAAACATTTTTCTGAGCATGTGTGCGTTTTCTAAACATAGAAATACAATAGAAAAAAAATCCACAAGACCCAGGTATCGAAATTGGAATGACAGCAAATTTTCTTATTTCCAAATTTTGTATTTAACAGAACTAATTTTTTTAATTTATAAGTTTAACATTTTTCGAGCTTGTGTGGAATTTTTATGCCTAGAAATACACTAGAAAAAAAAAGAAACGCCATTTCAGCATTTTTAAAATGTTCTATTTTCATTTTTGGGTCTCGTCGGTTTTTTTTCTATAGTGTATTTCTGGGCTTAAAAATTCCGCCCAGGCTCGGAAAATGTTGAACTTATAAATAAAAAAATTAATTCTGTTAGATACAAAATTCCGAAATCAGAGAATTTGCTGTCATTCCAATTTCGATTCCTGGGTCTTGTCGATCTTTTTTTCTAGTGTAAGTTTTCATGTACCTCAAATAATTCTCCTCCTATTTGTAAGAGTGTTAAAAAAATTTCCAAAACCATGGTAAATGAAATAGAAATTATCTCTCAGAAAACGATAGATTAAAATCCGTAAAGAATTGAGAAGACCTTTTTGACCTGCAGGTATGTAAAAAAAATTGAAGCTCAATAAAATTCAAAAACTCTGCAAACAAGAAATTTTTAAAAACTTTTTTTCGAGCGCAGGTAACTAAGCTGCATGTCGACCGATTTCAAATTAATTATACTTTTTTAGGACCCCAATACGATACTTTTCCGGGTTGTAGCGATTTTGAATTAAGAAAGTATTTATTTTCGACCCACCCTATTAAACATGTTCCGTATAATAGGATAAGTAAGTCGTTATCGACGATCTTCATATTACGTCGAGCAATCCAAGCGAATTAAATAACTATAAGCATAGTTTATTGAAGAATAACATATAGGAACAACAATTGATATTGTTGTTCGAGACTTGTTGTCTACAGTCTTGAGGTTTTTCTTTGTATAATCTTTTGCTCATAAATTTAATTGTCATACTTAAATTCTTATATAAGATTGATGAGTAGTAGCAAGTACATATATAGGATTGATATGGTAAGCAAATATACATAGTTTATTATGCGGAAAGTCTTACTTAAAATTTAGAAAGGAAATGTACATTCTTTACAATGTATCACTGCATATTTTATGACAAATAAAGACTGAATTATTACTATAGTGAGTATATATATATACTTATATATATTTATTTTCGGACCAAAAACCAGTGTGCAAAAGGAAATTCGTTTCAAAACGTCGAGAATTGACAAAAACTGGATATCTCCAAAACGACATGAATCTTCATTTGAAGAAATATTACACATATGATTTTCTTACAAGATTGATTTATGATTTTAAATCCTGAAGGGAAAAAAGAGTATTCAACTTTTTGATATTCGTCGACTATATAATACAAAATTATCAAATTAATTACAATTTGAACTACTCATATAATTTCCTCGGAAAGATCACCAGTTCGAACTTTGCTGCATATCAAATCAAAACCAGTCGGAATTACATTTTTCATTAGAATAACAAATTGATCTAATGGACATAAGACTTCACATCCAGGAATTTGTAACTCTTTTAACTCTGCTGGTATTCCCAAGTAATAGAGCACCTACATAGATTGAAAATAATTAAAAATTACTTGATTTCGAAACAGTGGAAAAATTTTAATATCAAAAGTACACTGGAACCTGGAATTAAAAACATATTGCGTAATATTATGTGTTCCAATTGGAACTGGTTTACATGGCCCTGACTGTTCACTTTTGGATTCCCTGGATTTAAGATCAAGGCCAGTGCAGGCCAGGGCCGAAACTGTTTTTTATTCCAGGTTCCAGTGTAATTTGAAATTCAAAATTAAATGCATAAAGAGAATCATACCTTGACATAAAAATCTTGTTCTATGGAATGTAATTCCAGTATTATAGCAGAAGAAAATTTTGGGACATGTGGATAGTAAACATCAAGAGCTTTTAGAACTGCGACAATGTTGATATCATGACCACTATATAAATTTATTTTTCGGTTTGTATCCATTGAACCATCCTTGACAGATAACATGTCTTCTTTGAACTTGCGGATAAACATTCCTATGAAATTTGAATATGTTTTACTTCCTTATTCATATATGATTATTTATCAACAAAATTTAATGTTTATTTTTAATTTACTATCTTCTCACCTCCGTTTCGCTTTCTCATTTTTTCGTCATAATTCATTATTTTATAGTTAAGAACAGTTGCATTTAAAAGGTCGCCATCTGGATAGATATCATTGGTCCAAGATGGCAATGAGAGATTCATGTATTTTTCAGCATCCAGAGTCGTGTAAATAAGGGCCATATCACGAGCCGAATTAATTTTTTTACCTGTCCATTGTGACAGATTTTTTCTTAAAGTTTCTAATTTCGCCAACTCTTCTTTCACGTCTGACTTTCCCTTTGCTCTCAAATATGCTATGGCGTACCTAATGAAATTAATTAAAAATTTAACAATTTTGTTGAAAAATCATTTTTTTTAAATTATTTATTTAACGAAAAATTAATTATTCCATTTTTGGTTGGTTGATTTTTGGTTTTTGTATGACAATTTTTTAGTATATTGTTACATTGAGAATTCATTTTTATTTTTGAAAATGCAGCTATTTAGCTAAAAGTTGAATTACTTATTCGAATTTTTTTTTAATCATTGTTTTTAACTGCAAATTTGACTATTCCATTATTGTTTGAAAATTGATCGCTTTTTAGTTAAAAATTCAGCTTTTTAGTTGCAAATCAACCTTTTGGCTGAAATTTCTTTTTTTTTTGTTTTGTTAAAAAATTGAATAATTTTCTAGAGAATTTGCCTTTTTTGTTCGAAAATTCAACAATTGTTTTGAATTTTATTCCAAACGGGACTGAAAAATATTTAGTGGTGGAAAATTTGACTCTTTTGTTCAAAATTTAATTATTTTCTTGAAAATTCAACTATTTTGATAGATATTTAACTGTTTCTTTGAAAATTATACTTTTTAAATAGAAAATTCATCTTTTTGCATTAAAAATTTAACTATATTTTAAAACGTTACTCTTTTCGTAAAAAAAATTCAACTAGTAACAAAAATTTGTCTTGTTAGTTGGGAAATTTTATCGTTTCCGTAGAAAATTCAACTCTTTAGTTCAAAATTTAATTATTTTATTAAAAATTCAACTGTTTTGTCAAAAAATTTTAGTCGTTTTTGGTTCAAACTTCAACTACTTGTCTGAAAGTAGAATTAAATTGTTGAATATTCATTTTTTTCCGTTCACGGTTGAATTATTTTGTTGAATTTTTTTTGCGAAAATAAATTTTCTTAACTGAAAATTGAACTATTCTATTTTTGGTTGCAAATTGATAGTTTACAGTTTGAAATTCTACTATTAAATTTTTACATCTTTTTCGTTGCTAGCACCTCCACAACCGATTTTGAATATTTTCTTTATGCCATGACTTTTCTTTTTTTTAGGGTTTTTTGGGCATTGTTAAACAACTTTATTTAGAATGTATTCATAAGTTCGATCGCTCTTCTTAAAAATGTAAATATATTCTCGAATTTTTTTCTGTCAAAACTAAGTATTTTTAATTAAAAAAAAAATTCAACACTTTATTTGAAATTTTTTTCTCACTGAACTGAAAAATCTTTTCTGGTTGATAAATAATCCAACACCTTTGCTGTAAAATATTTATTTTCCTAAAAGTGTAAGTGTTTTGTTAGTAATTTGTTCATTTTGTTAAAAAATTAACTGTCTTGTTGAACATCTGTCTTTATGGATAAAACATTTGTTCTTTTGAATTATAAATTCAAATGTCTTCTAAAAAAATCTACGATTTGTCTTAAAAATTTTTTTAAATACAAAATTCAAGAATTTTGCGAAAATTTCAAAAAAAAATTCAACTATTTGACTGAAAATTGAAGTTTTGGTTGAAAATTAATTTTCTCAACTGGAAATTTACCTAAAACACTTTTGGCTGGAATATAATCGCTTTTAGTTGAAAATTCAACAGTTTGTATAAAAAGTTATGTTTTTTTTTTAAATTCGTTTTTTTTTTATCGTAGAAAAGTAATCTTAAATAAAAATGCAACTAGTTGGTTCAAACTGGAACTGCTTTGTTAAAAATTCATTTTATTAGTCCAAATAAATTTTTAAAATATTCTTTTAACTACAAATTTAATCAATCTATTTTTGATTCAAAATAAATCATTTGTTTTTCAAAATTCAATTATTTAATTGAAAAATAACTTTCTTATTGACAAATCATATTCTTGGGTTGAACTATCAACTGTGTTGTAAAAATTTTAGTCTTTTTGTCTTAAAAATTCAACTTTATTGTTGAAAATTCACCTTTTTGGTTTCAAAATTCAACAATTTGGTAGAAATTTCTTTTTTACTTGACTGAAAAATCTTTCATCATTGAAAATTCAACTCTCTTGTTGAAAATTTAATTATTTTGTGAAAAAGTCAACTATTTTGATGGAAATTTGTTTATTTTATTGAAAAATTATCTGTTTTGTTGAACATTTGTTTTTTTGGATAGAAAATTTATCCTTTTGGATTGGAAATTCAACTGTCTTCTAAAAAATTTGTCTTTTTGGCTCAAAAGTTCAACTATTTTGTTGAAAATTCGTCTTTTTGGGTAGAAAATTCTCTTATTTTCGTATGAAATTCAACTATTTCGTTAAAAATGAATGGTTGCAATTTTTTTCTCTTTTGACTGGAACATCTTTCCTGGTTAAAAATTAAAATATCTTGTTAATAATATAATTATTTTGTTGAAAATTAAGCTGATTGGTCATAAAATCATATTTTTTGGTTCAAAAATTCAACTGCTATATGAAAAAATCGTCTTTTTTATAAAAATTTCTTCTTCTCGGTTACAAAATTCACCTTCTTTAGTAGAAAATTATTTTTTTTTTCATATATAAATTCAACTGTTTTGTTCAAACTATAATATATTTATATTTTTTATTATTTTTCAAATAAATTTATTCCTCCATTATTCATCTGTTTTCGTGATTTATGACGAAGAAGTTTTTGGAGGGTCCCTTGTATTACTGTATGATAATTTAATTTTGTCTTTGAATTAATTTGTTAAATATTGAAGTGAAAATGGCGCTTGCAGAAAATTACTATTTTCCGATCTGGGCCGGATAGGGAAGCCACATTCGTCCCCGATCAGGGCGTGCGTTTTGTGCCATAATAAGGGCTGCCAGGTCAGGGCCTGATCGGGGCCACGGCAAAATTTCTTGGACATGAATTAACATTTAATTTGTAAAAAACTCACCCAGGACATAATTGTGGGAAAAATAATGGATCCCTTATTTGAGATTTATGCTTTGTAGGTACTACCGCTTCTGGATACAGAGCCTTCAGAACCAATTTTAGAGATTCTCGGGTTCGATTACGATATGAACTTTGAGCCTCAACAGATCCGGGGATGTAATTGGATCCCAAAAAATTATCATATCTGCTACGAAGAAATTTACCTAGATTATATTCTCTCAATACTCCACTCTGTAAAACAAAAATGATTTAACACCTACATTGGGGTACCCAGTAAAAAGCTAACTTTCTGAATTTTGCAAAAGCTATTCCCAAAATTTCTACCCTTTGGAAAAAAAGTACTGTCATAAATTTTCATTTGAAACAAAATTGTTTAGCGGTTCCGCTAGGCCGCACAGTTTGACCAAAATCACTTTTTATGGATAAAATTCTTTCTACTAGCCAGTTTTCAATGGATTTTGATGTTTATGTTTAAATGACCGCAAGGCTTCCAGGTGTAACGAGTGAAATGAAAAACAAATTAAAATTGAAAATAAACAATTTTTTTTCTTCACTTTTCAGATGTACCCTTTCTGTATTAGTATATTTAAATTGTCTAAAGAAGAGATTAAGTCAGTGTAATGACTATCTAGCAATACATTTCAGTAGGTTAGAATAAGAAAAAAAATTTTCATAATTTTGTATATTTTTCATATAATATAATAGATTTGTTAATGCCTCATTGCGATTAGTTAAGAAGAGCTCCTGTTTGACAGTTACTTTGATAATTTTTATGATGAAATACACCATTTTCGTATGTCACAATAAATTGGCTTAATTTTTTTTGCCTAATTAACAAAAAGTTCTTGCCAATGACTTCTTGCGGTTATTATTTTTCAAATTAAAACAACTGTACATTATTTTTACAATGTTGATAAAAAATTTATATTTTCTACATTATTCCACGAATAGGCCCATTTTTTTTGCAAAAAATACTAAAAGTGTATTGTCAATGACTCTTTTCTATGATGCTTTGCCAATAGATAAGAAAAGTCAATTATTCAAACACTTTTTATAAATAAACGTACATTTTGGACGTTTTTGCATGAATAGGCTTTTTTTTTGTAGTAAAAACTAGAACTGTCTTACATATAACTCTTTTTTGTCATGTTTGTCCAATCAACGAGAACTGTTTATTGAACAATATTTACAGAGAAATGCACAGTTTAACTGTTTGTCCATGATGAATATTTATTTTTTTGTTAAATCAACAAGAAATGTGTATTCCGTCTTGTTATATTTTTCTGATTGAGAAAAAGTTTTGATTATTTGAACAACATATTTTCAAACAAATTCACAGCTTAAATATTTCTCAATGATAACTACTTTTTTCTGTGTAATGAACTCAACATGCACATTAAATTTGTTTATAAAATTTTTTAATGTAATTAGCTGTTCTTGTCCATTGGCAAATTATCATATCAGAGTCATTGGTAATATATTTTTAGTTCACATCGCTCAAAAAATGGGGTATATTCTTGAAACAATGGTCAAAATCTGCATTTATTTATAAAAATTGTTTGAATAAATTTTTTTTTTTGTTATTGGAACAAAATTACTGCTAGAGGTCACGAAGAATACATTTCAGGTTGTTTACCAAAAAAAATTGGGCCTATTTGTGGAATGATGTTCAAAATATGAATTTGTTTATAAATATTGTCTGAATAATTAACAGTTGTTGTTAATTTGAGAAGAATGACAGCAAGGAGTCATTGGCAAGACATTTTTTTTTGATTCTGCAGAAAAATTGTAACCAATTCATTGTGACATACGAAAATTGCATTTATTTATTAAAGTTTTTTAAATGATTCTAAAATAGCAGCTATTCTTAACTAATCGCAATTAGGCATCAATTTTTTTTAAATTTTATATGAACAATTTTAAACAACTAATCATTGCGAATCACGAGAAAATGGCTATTGTTTATTGATTAATTGCAAATATTATAAATAATTTTTGGTCTCACTCTAAAATACTGAAAATTATTGATAGATAGTTAATTCGCTGACTCTTCTATAGTCAATTTAAAGATCTTAAAAAAAACGTACATCTGAAAGGTCAGGAAATAATAGGTACAAAAGGCTAGCACCTTCACAATAAAAGTTCCCAAATTCCTTTGTATGAGAATTTTGGGCTTTTTTGGGCTATTTTTGGGTTGTATTGCCGGTTTTTGGGCTCCACTACTTTTTTTTGAAAACTAAACTTTTGAGTGGAGGTTCTGGTTTGACTCAAGCCAGCACCTTCACAATATAAAAAAATTTTTAAATAAAAAATAGAACGTGTCAGAATTGTTTTTTTTTTGGCTTCTGACCGCGCCAACAACCAATTTCCAAAAACCAGCCCTACGAACAATAAAACTTACCCATATGTACAAACTCAAACTCGGAAAAAACAAAGTACACTTAAATTTTGGTCTCACTCAGGGCTCTCGAATGCATGAAAAATAATTTCCAAAACCACCCCCATATGTGCAAAAAACCGTCCCCTTGCAAAAATAAAATCTGAAAAAAAAACAAAGTGCATCCAAATTTTGGGATTCTTTTAGGCTTTCGAATGCACCAAACAAAATTTGTAAAAACCATCTCTATGTAAAAAAAACGACCCCCACAGTAAAAACTCAAACTTGGAGAAAAGAAAATAGAAAGTAGTGTTGGGGTTTTCTTGGACTCTCGAATGCTCGACTTTTTTTTGCAAAAGCCACCCGTAAATTTAAAAAAAAATCAAACACCCATCTATAAATTCGAATTTGAATGTTCGAAAATCCCAAAAATCAGACACTCTATTGGCACTGTAAATTTCTCAAAAAAATGATTTTTCGACAAATTGTTATCTGCATGGTATCAAGGTGTTGTTTCCTAACGTGAAGGGCTGGAGCCTCTTGTTGGTATTTTTTAAGAGCCAAAAAATAAAAGACTCTATTTACAGTCTAAAATTCTAAAAAAAAGATTATTTTTTGACAAAGTCACATTTGCGTCGTATCAAGGGGTTGCTTTTTAACGTTAAGGATTGAAGCTCATAAATTTTGTATTTTTGTATTTATTCATGAAAAGTTCCTAGGGCTAGATAGCCCTATGAGGAGCAGGTGATACATGTTACAATTAAAAGTGACGGCGATCGATATGACGGTTAAAATAAAAAATAGGTATTTAACAGAAGTAAAGAAATCAACTAAGGAGAAGGCCTGCTCTGCGACATTGACTTTGAGATGAGGCTAGTATAAATCGATAGAACGTCGAAAAATATTAGAAACGTATAGCGGCTTTCTTGTAATTGGGCCCTAGTTTTTTTTAAACGAATTTTTGAAAATCACGATTTTCTTGCTATACGAGATCTACCGTGGCGCACGAGATTTTCCCAACCGAAGTCAGTGGTACCGCGGTAAGGTGGTTAGCTGAGGAGCACGCTGTCGCGCGTTCGAATCTTTTTGACGAATTTTTTTTTGCTCTTTTTATTGAAAACGTGTTAAATAATTATTTTATAAACCCTCAGGGTGATTTAATTTTCCCCCCTTTTTTGAATTTTCCAATTTAATTTACTAATTATATTAAATATCTTATTTATTATAATTAATTATAATAATCAAAGCCGGTGTGTAAGCATAGCAGCGGCAAAAGACCACCTGCAAAGTACACCATGCTCCTAATTTTGTATCTAAAACATCATCGCAAATGATTTCATACATCGTATTAATTTAACTATCTATA
>JAABKJ010013260.1:0-10347 GCA_011634705.1 Andricus grossulariae
TTATTTGTCACAACATTGTGATTGTGGAAATGATTCTACTGGCACAGAAATAATTTTCAATGGCAACAGAAAACTCAGTACGTTTCAAATTTAAAAAATTTAAAAAATTTGTGTGAAAAATTAAAATTGAAAAATTATCAAAAACACAGCTTCTTCAAAGTAAAATTTTGAATGCATTAAACCAAGGGAAAGAAATTGTTCAAATGCAATATTTCTAAGAAAAAAATTTTATTCTTTCTACTTCTACTTCATATTGATACTACATTGAGATTCATAAAGGAACAAAACTTTACTTCACAGACATAATTCCTCATGACAACAGAAGAATTAATTACTTAGCATTATTTCTCTCGTACACAAAAAATGATATGGAAGGTTATTTTTTCATAAAAAAATATATTGTATGAAAAATAACAAAAAATATATATAAAATGAAAATAAAATTTTTATTAAATTAAGTATACGTCACGAAAAAAATGCGTTTTATAGAAGTATTTTTTCGATTGCAATGTTTTCTGACAACTTTTGGAATAATTTGTTTTAAAGATTTGGAAAAATATTTTTCTTCCACATTTTCATTGTTTTTTTTGTGTTTTTTCATTAATGGTACTTCGTTAAAATAAAACCATGCTTCAATAATCCTGCAAGATTCATCCATAGTTATTAGTAGAGTCAAATATAATCAAATAATTGTGAATTAAATCATTTTTATAATTGCACAGCTTAGATCTTAATCAATGAATAATACTTTCAAATGTAACTCTTCGTACCTACAAGATATCATGTACTTTTCACAGATTTAACAAAACTCACTAATGAGGGCCACCATTGTGTGCCGAAACGTCTGAAACAACATAATTCGTTTCAATTCATTTGACCCTAAAGCCAACAAATTACATCAACAATTTCTACACAATTTAATTTTTGAGGCTCAATACAATCCCCCCAGCGATTATTATTGAAAAAATAACATGAATTGAAATGAAAATTTATTATTTAATAATATTAAATTATTCAACCAATTGATATTATAATGTATTATTAAATCAATTAAATTATTGAATGAATAATAGAATAAAAAATATATTTTTTTGTATTAATTATTTAAATTAATAACATTTATCTTATGTGATAAATAGAAGATATTCCTAAATTAATTTAACATAATTTAATGAATATATAAGTCCAATTCTTATCAAAGATCCAATAATAATTATTAAATTAATAATAATAAATATATTATTATTTGAATAATTATTAAAAATAAATAATTAATTGAAGATAAATTATTAATTATATTTAAATACCAATAATTAAACGGAAAACTTCTAATTTTATTAATAATGAAAAGAAATAATGAAAATAATATGTTAATAAATTTATTTATTAAATTTATTATAAAAAATATGCCCGCTGGGCGGGCAAATTCTCGTTGCGCGCTACACGCGCGGTTCGCTTCGCTCGTAAGTTTGAGCGCACCTAGGGCGCACTACTGTTGGTTATCGCGCTTTGCGCTTGAGAATAAATTCATCTCGCGCTTCGCGCTCGGTCTTTGTATTTTCCACAGATTTCTGCAGACCCTTTAAAATTAAAAGTCAAAGCGTTAACAACTGTTATTTGATGATTGTGAATTCTCTTTTGTTAAAGCTCCTTCGGCTTTAACGAACACATTCTTATTACGTATCTCGTGCTTCGCACTCGATTTTGTCCAAAATGTGAACTTTTCTACATTATGTTTAACACTATTATATATACTATATATTATATTTATTTCTGTACCTCGATCTGGTACTACTTATTCAGACATTGCAAAATAATGTACAATTTTTATTTTTCATGATGACTTCAATATTTTCTCCTTAATTGCACTAATTTTTATTCTCAGCTGCCCTGAATATGCGCCCAGTTTGAGCGCGCAAATCAAAAACTGTGATTCAAAGCCTTCATCAACTACAATCATAAAGTGAAATTAAACATGTTTTTTTAATTTGACTTTGAAGAGTGTTCTCAAAGCACCTACGGCCTTGACGACATTCTCATTGGGAACTCGAGCTTCGCGCTCAACAACTAGGTTATACAGACGATTGCTTTTGAAAAATAAAACCATGTAAACAAAATGAAACGGTAAATTTTGTTTCCAAATTTGAAAATACTCTTACTTTTTGAATTTTGATCTAATCAACAAATTTTATGTTGATAATTCCAAAATATATTTCATTTCCAGTAAAAATTTTGATTGCAATTTTTTAACCTATCAGAAAAATATTTTTATTTTTTGGAAATTTTCAAAATGTTGAAAAGTATATAATTTTTGAATGTTTATCGAAATAAAAAATTTCATTAGGATAATTTTCAAGGCTTTTTGCCATCTAAAAGAAACTTAAACAAAAATGTCTGCAACTTGGAAAAAAAAAATGTTTTATTTTGAAAATGCTCTAAAATTTGTTATTTTGGTTGGAATTATATGGTTAACAAACTTAACCTTCATTTTGGGGCCCTTGAAAAGTTTATTAAAGGCTGATTCGACTCAACAAATCCTTCAAAAGTTAGTGTGGCTACAACATTCAGGTAACCATACATACGTACAGATATACAGAACTACTGGCTATTACTATATTATTTTATCCCAATATAATTACTTCATTTGTTGACCCAATAGGAGGAGAAGCGCCTATTTTATATCAAAATTTATTTTGATGTTTTGGACACCCGGAAGTTTATCTTTTAATTTTACCTGCTTTTGGAATAATTTCACATACAATTTATATAGAATATGGAAAAAAAATACTTTTGGATCATTAGGAACAATATATGCAATAATTTTAATTGGTATATTAGGATTTATTGTATAAGGGCATCATATATTTACTGTGTGCATAGATATTGATACTTGAGCATATTATATATCAGTAACAATAATGATTGCAATTCCTACAGGTATTACAATTTTTAGATGATTTGCAACTATATATGGATCAAAAATTAATTTTAAATGATCAATTATATGATCTTTAGGATTTATTTTTTTGTTTTCTATTGGAGGAATAACTGGTGTAACTTTAGCTAATTCATATATTGATATTGTTATGCATGACCCTTATTATGTAGTTGTTCATTTTCATTATGTTTTATCTATAGGGACAGTATTTGGAATTATTGGAGGAGCTATTCATTGATACCTTTTAAGTACAGGTTTAAAATTGAATTCAAAGTGATTAAAAATTAAATTTTACTCAATATTCATCGAAGTAAATTAAAAATTTGTTCCTCAACATTTTTTAGGATTAAGATGTATACCTCGACGATATTCTGATTATTCTGAGTTTTTTCTTGATTTATATTATTTGAGAAAGAATTGCTTCTTATCGGTTAATATTATATAAAAATTATTTTAATTTATCAGTTGAAAGGATAATTTGATAATAATTAATTTAATAAAAATTTTTATTATTATTCATATAATAATGGGGATTTTATTAAATAATAATATTATTGTAAATATAGAAAATCAAATAATTGAAATTGTTTGAACACTTTTTCCAATTTATGTATTAATTTTAATACCAATTCCTTAATTAAAAATTTTATATTTATGTGATGAAATATATTCTCCTATTATATCAATTAAAAGTATTGGTCATCAATGATACTGGAGGTATGAAATTCCTGATTTGAAAAATGTAAATTTTAAATCTTTTATATCAAGAGATTTAGATCATTGAAATACATTTCGATTATTAGATGTTGATAATCGTTTAGTTATACCTATAAATTTACAAATTCAAATATTAGTAAGATCTGATGATGTAATTCATTCATTTAAAATAAAATAACAAATATAAATAATATCTGCTCCTAATGAATAAAAAAATTAGGTAATTTTATAACGTTAGTATGTCATATTAAAATTATTTAATATTTAAATATTTCTTTAATCCTCAAATAAAACCTACAAACTGACTATTTTTATTTTTATATTTTACAATTATATTTATTTTGATAAATAATAATTGATATTTTTTAATTATAAAGATTTATATTCAATAAAGTTAATGAAAAAAATTTCAAATATATAAAATTTTAATTTAGATAATAAGAAATTTCTTTTTCGTTTTTTACCCTTCTACAAGAGTAAATTTTGCATTAAATTGATTAAGAATAATATGTTTTATTAATTTGTTTTTACCAAGATTATTTTGATTTATAATTTATTAATATTTATTAATATTAATCTTTATCAATTAGGTTATGACTTGGATATATGTTATTTACATGAATTAAAAATTCTTTTCATATATTTATTCATTTACCACCCCAAGGAACTCCTTTTATTTTTATACCTTTTATAGTAATAATTGAATAAGTTAGAAATATAATTCAACCGTTAACATTAGGTATTCGATTATCGGCAAATATTATTGCAGGTGAATTATTAATAACATTAATTAGTCAATCTAGAAATAATTTAGGATTAATTTTAATTATTTTAATAATTTTAGTTCAATCTTTATTAGTAATTTTAGAAGTATCGGTTCATTGTATTCAAGCTTATGTATTTTCTATTTTGGGGTCATTATGTTCATCAGAAACGAATTAATTAATTAATGAAAATATATTTTTATAATCATCCATATCATATTGTTACAAGAAGAGCTTGACCACTTTTAATTTCAATGAGAATATGTGTTACAATAATTGGTAGAATAAAAATATTTCATTATTGAGAATAGTAATATTTTTATTTATTCTTTCAGAATTATTGAATACAATTATTTTATTATCATCTGGTGTTACAATGACTTGATCCCAGCATTGCTCATTATACAGAAATTAATTAAAAAGATTAATTGGAATATTATTAACAATTTTATTAGGATTAGGATTTTCATTAATTCAATTGTATGAATATAGATAATCATTTTTTTGTTTAAGAGATTCAATTTATGGATAATTATTTTTTATAGCTACCGGGTTTCATGGATTAAATGTGATTATTTGCTGCTTCTTGATATTGACATTTTGTTGACTTTATTTGAATTGTTGTATTTGCAATAATTTATTGATGAAATTATTATTTTATATAGTATATAAAATAACATTTTATTTCCAATAAAAATAATAAAAAAATATCAACATAAAAATATTTAATTTATTATTTATAAATATAATATTAATTATAATTAGTAGATTATTATTATTATTAAACTTGTTTTAAGAAAAAAGAATAATAAAATACGTAATAAATTAACCTCATTTGAATGTGGATTTGGTAATATCTCATTATTACGTTTACCATTTTCTATTAATTTTTTTTAATTGTAATTATTTTTTTAATTTTTGATGTAGCAATTTTTTCAATTTTTCCAAGTATTTGAGAACGAAAGAAAGAAAACTTGTCAAATATCCGGGGTTTTGCGATATCTTTGGATCAATAAAATTTAAAGGAATGAAGCCTTTTGCTGAGGGAATCATTATTTTTACGGAAATTCTACATTTTTCGAAAGGGAGAAATCCGTCGCGAAATGGAGAAAACTGGGTACAAAATTGAGTTGTCCTGTTTGTGTGAAGACCATAACACTGTAGTTGTAAACAGCAAAGCAAACACGGCATGCAGACCACCTGTCGGATTCGCGCTCCAATTCTCTGAAATCCGAGCCGCACATTGCCACTCGCGAAATCGGGGCGCCCTTCCTCATCGATTGCGAGTCCAGGCTTCGAGTCTCAGCGGCAGTTTTCAATTAAGAAATAAAAATGAAAAATGTGAATAAAATTGTCTACAAAATATTGAAATAGTATTTTCAGACAGCATCTGCAAATGCACCAATTTGATAAATAAATCAACTTATGATTGTATGTAAATTTCTTAATTTAACCAGTTTAAAATTATGACTTGGAAATTATAATTTGAAAATGATAAACTTATCAAGTCAACCAGCAATAAATTTAAAAAAACACCAAATTCGAATCCTGATGTTTTTAAATTAGGCCTCCTGCAAATTTATTTATAAATTCCAAGTTTATCAAGTCGCCCAACTATAAATTGCGATACTACCAAATTTTCCACACTGATAATTCCAATATTACAGAACTGGCAAGTGTCCACTTTTCTTTATAAATTAAAAAATTTATCAATTCACCCAGAAAAAAATTACAAAACCATCAATTCCGAATTCTGATATTTATAAATTAGGCCTCCTGCGAATTTATTTATAAATTCCAAGTTTAGCAAGTCGCCCAACTATAAATCACAATACTACAAAATTTTCCACGCTGATAATTCCAATATTACAGAACTGGCAAGTGTCCACTTTTTATTATAGATTATAAATGTATCAAGTCACCCAGCAATAAATTACAAAACCACCAATTTCCAATTCTGAAATTTACAAATTAGACCCTCTGCAAATTTATTTACAAATTTCAAGTTTATTAAGTCGCCCAACTGTTATTTTTGATATTACAAAATTTTCGACATTGTTAATTCCAATATTACAAAACTGGCAAGTGTACACTTTTTTTATAAATTATAAATTTATCAAGTCATCCAGGAATAAATTTCATAACCATCAATTTCGAATTCTGAAATTTAAAATTGGGACCTCTGCAAATTTATTTATAAATTGCAAGTTTATCAAGTCGCCCAACTGTTATTTTTGATATTACAAAATTTTCCACATTGATAAATCCAACATTACAAAACTGGCAAGTGTTCACTTTTCTTTATAAATTACAAAATTTGTTGGGCGACTTGATGATCTTGGAATTTATAAATATATCTGCAGAGGGTATAATTTAGAAATTTCAGAATTTGAAACTGATGGTTTTGTAATTTATTGCTGGTTGACTTGATAAACTTATAATCTATAAAGAAAAGTGAAGACTTGCCAGTTTTGCAATGTTGGAATTGTCAATGTGGAAAATTTTGTAATATCGTAATTTATAGTTCGGTGACTTGATAAACTTGGAATTTATGAATAAATTTGCAGAGGGCCTAGTGTGGACTTTTCAGAATTCGAAATTGATGGTTCTGAAATTTATATTTCCGGGTGAATTGATAAATTTTTCAATTTATAAAGAAAAGTGGACACTTGCTAGTTCTTTAATATTGGAATTATCAGCGTGGAAAATTTTGTAGTATCGCCATTTATAGTTGGGCGACTTGATAAACTTGGAATTTATAAATAAATTTGCAGGAGGCCTAATTTGAAAATTTGAGAATTCGAATTTGGTGTTTTTGAAATTTATTGCTGGGTGACTTGATAAATTAATAATTCATAATTTATAATGTCAAAAATATAATTTCAAATGTGTCCAATTATAATTTCCAAGTTATAATTTCAAGCTGGGTAAATCATTATTAAACTTACAAATTTACATACAATCATAGGTCGGTTTCTCCGCTCCAATCCTTAACCGAGCGAAGAAGAACCAAACCAAGGACCCCCCCCCCCCCCTTCCTCTGGATCTCCCTGGATTCCTCTTGACTGGCACATGATCTGCATCACCGTCCCCACAACTGGACCACCCACCATACTCGCTGCCTCCAGTAGCATTTTCTCGAATCCAAGATACACGTTACCCCACCCCCTCCCAGCTACATCCCAAGCTAAAAAATCCCAATACCCACACGGCTAGAATAAGACGCGAAATTCCCATGCAAATAGTATTAGCAATAAACCTTCACTTTAATTTTAAAATTACTTTGCTTTCCCTTTTGTAAATTAGTTTCCCTCTCCCATTTAATTTAATAACTTTTGAATCAGTATCAACCCACATACTGACCTCACGCAGAGATAAAAGCAAAAGGTTGGAATAATTAGGAGTAAGTCAGAGGAGTGGATCAGTAAATAACGTATACAAATTTTGTTTCGAATTACAACAAGAAGTTTATTGCAAAGTCTGAAATAAAAATTTGGAACAGCACACATTTTATTATCAGAACTCCCACCCCCATATCTTCCCTATTATCTACAGAAAACAAGTTGTCATTGATGATGATATACATATGTAAATGAATTAAAAAGGTATCAATCAAATGATGAATTGCTTAATAGTCTAGTATGAAATAAGAGGTGAGAGAAATTTTATTTAAAAGTATTTATTTCAGAAAAAAATGTCCACAAAAGAAAGAGATTGTTTAGGAAAATGATTCTCTAAAATGTTTATTCATTATTTGTTCTAAACTAAAAAGCCGCAGAAAAATTGAAAATTTCAGAAAGACCCGCAGCTTTCTAGTATTATGCTGAGAGAATATTATTATGAATAATAAAAAATTGTTTAAACAATTATTTTTGTTAACTTTAATTAATGATCACGTCACGGTAAGTGAAAAGTTGAAAATTAAAAAAAAACCTTAACTTTTTAGCATGACTCTAAGAAACGATAGTTTCAAACAATACAAATTTTATAAAAAAGTAATTCGTTAACTTGCATTAACTATTACTCCACTTTATCTGAAAAGTGGACAACAAGTTGAAAAATTAACAAAAAAACCGCAACTTTCTAGCATCACTCTAAGAGAAGATAGTTATAAATAATAATAAATTGTTTGAATAATCAGGGTTGATAACTTTTATTAACTATTATGCTGTTTTACGTGAAAAGTTAACAAAAATTGGAAATTTCAGATAAAATCGCAACTGTTTAGTATTACTCTAAGAGAAGCTGGTTATAAATAATAATAAATTGTCTAAACAATCATTTTTGTTAACTCAAATAATATATTCCCTTGCCCTAAATAAAAACTTGGAAACAACTTGAAAACCCCAGAAAAAAGTGTGACTTTCTACCTCTATTCTATGCTTTTTTTAAATTAGTCATTCGTAAAATTAAAAAATCTTAAACTATAGACTGTGATGATTAGGTATGTAAAAAATGTATGTACCTTCAAAAGTTTAAAGTTCAAATGATTATGAGATTTTAGTAGATGTATAGGGCGGGTTCTGGATACAAATTCCTACCTTACCGACATCGAGAAGATTCTAGCTGTAGTGGTTCATGTCCGTGCTAAGCTTCTGGAACATTTTCGATGGGTACTGATGACGTCATCATGCATTCCTGCCTTACCGGCATTCTTAATTAGTATTAATGCGTGTCTGTGCGAGGTAAGCCTGCGTGCGTGTGTCTGTGTGAGTTTGACATCGAGACCGTTCTAGAACATTTCATGATGACGTCACAGAGTAATATCGCACAATTCTGCCAGCCAAATGCATGTAACAACAGGTTCAAGGTTATTTCTTATCTCAAGAATTTTTTCGCGTAAATACTTTCAAGTTTATACTTTGCTTTGTCCTCGGAGTTTATACTGCGTCATATAGTTATTTCAATGATGATTTATTGCTTCCTTACAGATAATATATTTATTTTAAGCGCAAAAAGGTGCAGGTGTACGGATGAAACTTGATACGGAGGGCTGTGTATCACATCCTGTTTTGGCTATCTAAATTTGATTTATTGCTTCCTTATAGCAGATAACATATTCAACATTCTTCTAGAACATTCTTGATGACGGCGTCAAATTAAACTGCGAAACTTTTTTGGTAAACAAGTTCAAGGTTATTTCCATGACGCATTACATTTTTGCGTTGTAAAAACGTGTCTATTACAATATAGAATCTTCCAGAACTTTATTACATCATATGATGCAATATCTGACAATATTGTGCAAGTCTCCAGAAATTTGGTAGAGGGATTAAGCGACTATAAAAGGGGCGATGAGGTTAGTTTCTAGAATAGTCCTAACGACGTCATCAAATTATACTGCGCAATTTTTTTTGGTAAACAAGTTCAACGTTATTCTCATGACGCATTACATTTTGCGTTGCAAAAACTTATATCCCAAACGTGTTGATTACAATATAGAATCTTCCAGAACTCAAGGATAAAGAGGAAGATGAAATTAGAATTCAAAAATATTTGAAGCTAATCGAATAATATAAGTAAGAGAGTATCTAAAAGCATTTCTTAACGTAGGTTATGTGCCCGGGATTCTTATCGCTTTATTCTGGTGTCGAGTAGAGAGCGAGCGAGGACTCGAGATAAAATCCAGTCGTGTTTGAAAGTTTTTGATTTTAGAAAGTAATTTGATACACTGACCGTCTAAGCCTGCATACATTTCATCAGACTCTGCTTTCTTTGTGTCTAGAGATCAGTTCTTTTTACTGCTCGCAAAAGTTCGCTTTCTTAGTCGAACCAAAACGTTTGAAAATAATTCTTTTGCTATATGCTAGGTCCGTCAACATCTCGACGTGTCACATGAAAGAAGATACTACAAACAATTTCGAGACTCGAAAGAGAGATAATACAGCGTGCATTTTATTTCACATATCTCTTTTATTCACAGATATA
>JAABKJ010013261.1:0-10347 GCA_011634705.1 Andricus grossulariae
ATATATATATATATATATATATATATATATTCCAGGCCACGGACTCATTTGAAAAAGTCAAAATAGTGTCATATTAGAATAAATTCCGAAAAATAGTACCCTACAAGCTTTAAAATCCGTTATAATGAAGAACCCCTGTAATTTTTTAAGATCCTTTAAACCTTCCTGGAACAAGTCTTTTTAAATCCCTTGAAATCTTATGCTTATTTCCAAATCCTCTGAATCTCTGAAATTCCTTACATAATCCCGTAAAATCACATAAAATCTGATAAATTCAGTTAAAATCCACTAAAATCTATTAAAAATCTTTGAATTCTGTTGATATCCTCTGAAATTTCTGGAAAACTCCTCAATTTTTTCAAACCCTTTGAAATCTTATCTTTCAAATTTTGTGAAATCTTACGAAATCATTTAAAATTTCTCAGAAATTTTTTAATTTCTTGAAACTTTCAATATTCTTACAAAATTCTTTCAAATAGCATGAAATTTCCCGGATTTTTTTAAAAATACAATATATTCTTTAAAATCCTTGGACATTTTTTGAATTCCTTAAATCTTCTGAAATCCCGTACATCGTGAAATCTTGAATCACTTTTGTAATTCTATGAGATCCCATGAAATCCATAGAAATCTCTAGGAGTCCTTTAAAATTTCAATCCATTTCATTTACTCATCCCTAAAGCTTTCTATGAATTATTGGAAATCCCCTAATAAGTAAAATCGCTTGAAATCTTTTGTCACCCTTTACTTTAAATATTTTAAATTTTGACTACGCATGGCTATGAATTAATTCAATATTTAAAAAATTGTCAACATGTTATGAAATTAATCATACGGATGATATTTCTCTTACTTTATATACAGAACAAAGTTGCTTTTGAACTTAAAATAGTTTTACAAGTTCGATGAAAAAATGTACTGATTAATATATAAATTTAACTTGTTCTGAGTACCCTTGTTACAATTTACACCAACACAATGAAGCGCTGATCTCAAAATTAAAAATTACTGTACTGACATAATTTATACAATTTATTTTAAGCCCAAGTTCAACTTTGTACTGAATAAAGTGACAGAAATAGCATCCTTATGATTATTGCATAATATGTTAACAATTTTGTCCTACATTACGTGATGTGCAATAAAATAAGCTTTCTTTTAATCCACATGCCGTTTTTATGCGATTTTTTTCACTGAACTATTGACAGTAGAGCCTCCCTAAATGAAACGCATAGTATTGTAATTCTTTTCAAAATACATATTAGCAAAATAAGGTAAATGCACTGGTAATCTTTACTGCATTAGTTATCGTCAGATGGCCCAATATTTTTTGTATAACAAGACTCGCTCTTGCCGCGTGATAAAAAATGTGATTTTAGGTAATTTAAATATCCATTTATTAAATTAGTTTAATTTTATCGTATTAATACTTGGTTGCGTACCTGTCGATATCTAACGCAATTGTATATTGAGTTTTTCTATGTCTGCTTTAACCGGTTGAGCCCTTTGTGAAAATAAGAATTGTGTTTTAAATACAATTATTAGCATTTTTAATTTTCAATTTGGCTTAAGGTGACGATTACTAGTACATTTACCTTAGGGAGCTTCCATAAAGGATGTTACCGTTTTTTGGCGAATTTTCGACCCCCCCCCCCCCCCAATTGTCACATTTTATCAATGGGGTTCAATGTCTTCAGTCATAGACTGTCACAATTCGGCTCCTCCACCCCCCCTCCCCTAAAACTGTGACATCCTTTATGGAAGCTCCCTTAGTGGCATCATTAAAAAAAGTGTCAATGGTGGCGTGAGTCCGAGGCCTGATGTTCTGAAACCATGTATCAATTTTTGTAAATGCTAGTGCGCCAAATTTGCCACTGCGTCGCATTCGCCGCTCCTGCCCTATCGGCCTATCCTATACTACTTCTAAAATTCATTTGACTTCTGATAGACCCGTGCCCTCTTCACCCCTGTAAGAGTCTAAGGGTGCTGAAGATGCAATAACAATACCCGCCCCGCCGCCCAGGTCCGGCTGCCGTAATGCATCGCCGCCCCCCACCTTCCAAGTGAGACGCAAGAGGCTCCGACACGACCCCCCTCCACTTCGTGACGACGATCACCCTTCTCCCCCACCAAGTCAACGTGAGCCAACTTGCACTTCGCTGGTGTGCCACTGCTACCAGCAGCAGCAGGCACTCTAGTGAGTTACGGTCTGCATGCTGGTGCGCATCGACGTGCCGTCCGTCACTTCGCCAACGTCACGCACATTGGAACCCGCGAGTTCTCAATTCTTCTTCTCTCATCTGCCACAGTCCACATCCATTCTCAACTTCTTTCGGTCCTCCAACTCAAATCACCACTTTCTTCAATCACTCGATTCTGGTAGCAAGTTTTTCCGATCGTTGGATTACAGCTGCACTTCAACTTGGACTGCAACACCATGCAGAACTGCAAATCGCAGGTGGGGAAGGTGAGACACACTGGAGGATAAAAAGAGTTCCGTTTTGCGTAGCTCGTTTGTGCTGTGCAGGTTCTTTTTTCGCGTTTCTGAGTGCGGACGATCGTGTTTCTTGTGGTGCGAGTCGACAAGGTGCCGCTGTGAAAGTGATACCGGTCGCAAGAAAGAGCTACAGAAAACCGCTTGCGCGATTGCGTGGAAGTTGGTACACTGGTCACTGCTAGTACACACGTGTTGTAATAGATGCCAAAACGAGCGGGAGAGAAGGAATTGAGGAAGGAGGCGTTGGAGGGGTCACGCTTCCGGAGGTGGTGACTTCCTGGTCGTGCGCACGTGTTGGTGCGTTCGAGTTTCGCGCTCTTGAATGCGGATACGCGCAACGAGATTTGAAACTGCCGCGTGTGCCGCGGCAAGTGCTTCTCGTCGTTGATCGATAATCGATGCGAAAATCGATAACGATAACTGTTTTTTATTTTCGTCTGGAGGAGTGCACTGTTGTTGGTCTGGAGAATTTGTGGTGAACTGGATTGGATAGTGAAGAACGTGTTCGTGTCTTCTTGGACGCACATGATAATCGACGTGGAGTGAAGCACTCTGCTGTCAAGTTCTCCGCACACGATCTGCGAGAACGTGGGAATCTTAATTGGATTCGACGAGGAAGGAACGGGTTTTTCTGGACGTCTGGGCAAGGTAAACTGCACTCGAGATCAAAAAGTTTAATAAGAAGTGGACTTTGTTGCAAACTAAGAATGCACTCGGTCTGAAAAACATGGGATACATATTAATGTTCCGTGCTGTTATTTCCTTGGAAAGTATACCAAGCTGAACACCTCCAAGGCGAGGAGATTGAACAAGTAATCATCAAGTTTATTTCTTCAGATTGGCTGTTTGTTTTTAGTTTTTTCTTTGTTGATGAATATATCAAAATGTTCTTCTTGTCAATAGTATGAGACTGAGCAATATTAAACAATTATGAATAACGGACGAAATTTGCAATACTTTGAGATCTTAATTCCGAAACTGTGTTCCTTTAACTTTAACCCTTGCCGGTATGCTGGGACGTACGCTGACCCACCTTCTTTCACATTCTTTCAATTCTTGTAATACTTGATTAATAGCAAATACGAGGTTTTTTAATATGCCTGAAAGGGTTCCAAAGACTTCTAACAATCTAATCTTGTATTTTACTTTAAAATAATTGTTAGAAGTTATGTAAAAAATGCAATGTACTCTGAAGAAAAGTATGTGAAATATAATTAATTGGTAAAATTATGTATGTAAAGACGATTACTCTTCCGGGTGCAGCATTTTCCTGTCAGCGGCAAATTATAATTCATTTTCAAACGTACAACATAATCAATTCCAATTATTTTTGTTTTTCAAGTACAATGTACATGCATAGAATTCTCGATCAGTTCTGGCTTCAAATAAAACAGCTTTTCATTTCTGTCAGGCTGTCACAAACATTTACATACAATCTCGGATGAAGAAAATAATTTTAAATTAAGGCTGCTTCCCGAAAAATTGGCGGAGCTGGAAATGGGGATGGCCTAGTCTTCTCAAAAACTTATGAACAATATCTGACTATTCATCCCGAATTTCGAGACGATGAGACACTTCTTTAAATTAAAGAAAAAATATCATTAAAAAATAAACCTATTTCTTTGAACCACAAGAAATTTCTTCGACTGAAAGCCAAAATGGATAACATCACAGATTTTTCCGTAATGTTATCCCTGAATGAGCTGGAAAAGGGGTCTTACGAAAAATTCCGTACTGGTAGACAATTCGGAATTTTTTTCTTTGATTCAAAGAGATTTTTTTTCAATCCATGAATATTTTTTACTGAGTCAAACTGTGAAGAGAGAAGAAGATTTGTAGAAAATGAAAGCTAAGGAAAATTCTTTGGAAAAGACCTGGCAGACAAATTGAATGAAATCCAGTTTTAACCTTTGTTACTGACATGAAAAAGGTTGATCCTAATTTCGTACTAGGATTCTTTTTTGATGTTATGATTAGCTTTAGGTTCCAGTACCATGAATGCTTGATTTTTTTAATTTTACACAGTAAACTCATTTATTGTTTATTATTATTAAAGTTACTTGCTTAGAATAATATTTTCCAAGAAATGTCTCTGTTTCTGAGTAGACTTCCACCGAATTTCTGAATTTGTTGTTTATATGAAATTAAAAAAATTAGCTATAGATATATGAATTAAATGATATTTTTTCAATTGATCAGCGTATATTCTCAAAAGGCACGCTGATATTCATGAAGTACTAAAAATTAAATCACGATTATTGCTAATGAAGTCAAGATTAAAGAATCAGACATATCTATTATTCACCAATTTTTCATTTTGTTTGTCTCTAAGAATTCTTTTTATGCATGTAAAAATAATTTTACATTCATATTTATATAGACACTAAATATTATTTCTTGCGTTTATTGGTTAACTTTACACATGAAACCGGCAGATCCAGGGTGAGATTATAGATCTGATTCTATATCTCAAGCCTGTAATTACTAATAGAGCGTATGTTTGCTTTACGATGTAAATTTTACATCTACACCGTCTTGTCTTTTAAACAGAAAATTTATTATGTACCTCAAGTTTCGAACGTTTAATTGAACGAAATGTACGTCCCTCAACTTCAATTAGTCTTGAAATAACATAATTATCCATTTTCTCCTCCACTACGATAGACTACATAATTTTATTTGTGGCTAAAGTAAAATATTTTTAGAAAGTTGAAAAAAGTATGTCTATAAAAACTTGAATAAAATATTCTGGCTCGATTTTTATATACATTATTATTTTATTATTATTTTATTATTATTCCACGAAGCCAAATCCCTTTCGGAGTACCAAATCTTGAATAAAATTCTGTGGATCAAGGTTTGGATTTAATACCAATTTTGCGATTAATTTAAAACATTTTAGCATTAAAATTGGTCCATTTTTTATACATCTAAGATTTTTTCGGATATCAGATTCATTCACCGTAAAAATCGAGGTGTTTGTCCAGCGGGTTTTTTTTATTTAGCATAAAGAATATAAGCACACTATTTTGAATTTGCAATAAAAAATTTAATAGTTGAAATTTTAACCCAGAAAATATTTTCATTTTAAGGCCATGTGACGATTGGGTCACGTGACCGGCTTCCTACCTTACCGATCCTTTTTTTATTTGTAAACTTATTTTCACACGAATAGTCACATCGAGATGAAAAATTGGGATAATAAATAAGAAGCACTAAGAAACGCGGCTTTGGTCCTAAATTTTTATAATTATAAAAAAGCAAAAAAAATTATTTACAAAAATAACTTTTTTCATAATTATAAAAATTTAGTACCAGTGCCACGTTTCTTAGTGCTTCTCATTTATTATCCCAAATTTTTTACTCGATGTGGCTATTCGTGTGAAAATAAGTTTACAAATAAAAAAAGTGTCGGTCAGGTAGGAAGCCGGTCACGTGACCCACTCGTCACATGGCCTTAAATGAAAAATAGCTGAATTGAACCAAAAAGGACGAATTTCCCAAAAAAGTTTTAATCTTCAAACAAAACAAAAAAATATTTTTTAACCAAGCAGTTGCATTTTTAACCAAACAGGTGACCTTTTTACAAAACAGTTGAATTTTCAACCAGACAGTTGAATTTTCAACCAAGAAGATGAATTTTCAACACAGAAATTAAATTTTTTACCAAAGAGATGAATTATCAACAAAACATATACATTTTTTACCAAATATTTGAATTTTCAACAAAGAATATTAATTTTCTACCAAAAAAGACGACTTGTCAAGAAAAGACGTACATTTTTATTCAAATAGTTGCATTTTCGGCCAAGAAGATTAATTTTATACAAAAAAATACGTGAATTTATAAACTCGAGAATATAAATTTGCAACATAAAAGTTCATTTTCGCCCAATCAGTTGAATTTTCAAAAATTACTTCAATTTTCAGTTAAAAAAAAAAGACAATTTCAACCAACAAAAATGGATTTTCAACTAAAATTATAAATCTTCAACCAAGAACTGAACTTTTAAGAAAGTAATTCACATTTCAACCAAGTAGTTAAATTTTCAACTTGAAACGATGAATTTTCAACAAAAAATGTGATAGTCCATATTGCAACAACAAAAAAGTTTTTAATTTTAAATAAAAAAACAGTTGGATTTAACCAACAAAAACGATTTTTTAACAAAAGACTTGAATATTCAACTAAAGCACATTCATTTTCAGCTAAACAGGTACATTTTTAACAAAAAAGTTAATTTAAAAAGAAAAGGTTGAATTTAGAAATGAGAAGTATTACTTTTTAACCAATTTTTTTAATTTTCAAGAAAATAATTCAATTTTGAATCAAATAATCAATTTTTTAACCAAAAAAGGTGACTTCTTAATCAAAAACTTAATAATTGAATTTTCAAACGAAAATAATGAAATTTCAACCAAAAATAGGTATTGAGTCATGTTGAGTTCTATTAATTCAGTTCGCATTTAAGTAGAAAAATAAGAAAAAGAGGAGAATAGGGGAAAAAGTGTCAAGCCTTGTGATAAATGAATAGGAATTTGGATAATTTGTAGAATAACGTTTTAAATAAACATTGACGTTCATCTGTAATACATGCTTTTAAAATATTAGGCTAGAAAACTAAAAAAAATGTCTCAAAAATAAAGTTAATTTTCCATTGGCAGTATTTTGACAGTATTTGAGAAGTAAGCAAACAAAACATGATAAATTCATCTGAAAGATACCAGAGATGAACAAAAATTCAAAGAGTATTAAATTCGATTTATCCACTTTTTGAAGCATATGGAACACTACTGCAAAATAAACTAATTTTAATTTAAATATTTTGAAGATTACAAAACTTTTAAAGCGAAATTTTAATGGAATAGAATTTTTTTTGTAAACCACGGGTCAATAATCATATTTTTCGAGTCCTAAGAATGCTAAAACGGTGTGTTACTCAGTTTTTCAAAAAAATGGATTTATAATGTTTTCTTACTTCTCATTTACACTATTTTTTTATCTCTGAAGTGAGTCCGAGGCCTACCATTACAAAAAAATGTTGCAAACTTCAGTTGCACAGTGTATTAATGATAAGAACAATATATTTCGTAACCTAAGAGAAATATACTTACTGTACTTTATACGAGTGAGTACAAAAGGAGACATAGAAACTATAAGGTTCATGCTATTGATCGACTGTCATCGGAAGAATATAATGTGGCTACTAGAGAGTCTTACGCGTGGTGGATAAAACTTATTTATAGCTAAATTGCGCGACAGAGAAGATCAATATTCTTGTTTCGTTGTCATAAACTGCCATTGACTTTGAGAATGAAATTATATAATTCGTACTGGGTGAAAAAATTATGTAGAAGGGTTATATTACATGTTAAATGCATCTTTTACAAAGAACCTAAAAATAGTAATTTCCAAAATTTTTCAATTCCGATTTTTATTCCAGATAATTAATATTTAATTTACTGTTCTACTATGCACTGATAAACACGTAATATCAGTCCCTGACAATGAGTGATTTTATTACAATTTTAATTGATTTTTAGTTTGAAATTTGTCAGAATAAATCAATGATAGACTGTTTTATTATTATTACTTTTCTCTAATTTAGATTTAGGTGTAGAAAAACAATTTTAACGAAGATAACATTATTGATAAATGCTGCTTAAATATGTGCATATTTTAATCATGCTATTTGTTATTTAAAAATAAATAATAATGGTTCCAGCAAGAATTGAAGTTTGAGAGAGTTATGAACATTAAAATTACTGAAATCTTCATTTTCCGTGTGTGTATATAATATAATAATATATTTTGCTTCTTAAGTAAACATATCAGTGTAACGGATGCGTCTGCACTGTAATAGTCTAACGTTCAAGCGCATTTGACTTTCCAAGAGACGACACGCAGTTGCGAGATAATTGATCATGATTGATGACTCTTGACACATTTGAAAAGGATTCAATGAAATTGAAATCTTTCATCGCGATACTTGTTTGAATTATTGGTCTTATTATAAAACATATTAAAAAATGAATCTTCAATTTATACTACAAGCTTCATCGTTTCATTCCATTCATTTTTCATTTTCTGTAATACTTAGACGATAGTTTCGTTAATAAAATGTAGCAGAGAAAAATTATTTTTACTTTTTCAAAATTAAACCCATCTTCGAAGAAAAAAAGATTTTCAGTAACAATTAAGAAATTAAATGACAGATCGTAACCTTGCTCAAGCATTTCCCATTTTTTTTTGTGATTCTTTTTTTTTTTTTTTTGAGTTCTGAATAATACACGCGATACTCACACGTGAGATGAATGACAGCATGTAATTTGGCCTCGGATAAAATCGATAGGCAATCAATGTATGGCATTTTTATATAATTATTGATTTTTTTTCTCATTTTAAAAAATGATATTTATTTTTTAATATTTTTCTTTGAATCTTGCAAAAAGTAAATTTACGTTTTACTATATATATTTTATGGAAGAATTCCAACATTTTCCTTACTGTCTTCTTTCAGTTTCATTTTTCTATTTGAATGTTAATAATTATTAAATAAGTTATTGTTTTTAATTATTTCTTGCCTACATTTTAGATTTTATAGTACAGGTTTTATTAAAGATAATTGTTTTAAATGAGGTATTCGAATCCAATTCAAGGAAAGAATTAAAGTATTGTAGAACTCTGCGATGAATACCCTCAGGTGTATCAAACGGAATTGCGGTTTGAGTGACAATTCGGACGAGTTCGTGCGAAACTTTCGGAAAGTTTACATATCAGTGTTTGGATCCACACCGATTTTCAATTTTATTTTAGTGGGCCATCCCTAAATTACGTAAAACATTTTTTGCCAATTTTCAACCCCTACTATCCCCATGTAATAAGTCGAAGAAATAGATCAGTGCTGTCATTTTTACTATTCACACTTGAAGAATTTTCAATATCTAATTCATAAAATTGAATAAATTTCCACTTTAAGTCTTGAAAATTGAACTATTTCAAAAACAAATTCATATTTGCATAATTTTCTATTATATACTCAAAATAATGAAGGGTTTTCAATTGCATAACTTAAAAATTGAAGAATTTTCCATTGTAAATCTTCAAAAGTGAACTACGTATTAAACAAAAAATGTTTAGAATTTCATTATTTTAAACTATAAAAGTTCTAAATTAATGAAGCTTCAATTGTAAATCTACAAAATTCAATTATTCCGAAAAAAGATTCAAAATTGCATACTTTGAAAATATACAACTTTAAAATTGTGAATAATTTTCAATTCTATATTCTTTAAATTCTGAATAATTTTAAATTCTATATTTTTTAAATTCAAGAATTTTCAATTGCAACTCTTCAAAATGGTAGAAATTTGAATTGTAAATCTTTAAAATTGAAGAGTTGGTATGTTATAAAATTTACATACTATTAAAAATTTTGAAAACTTTTGACTTTTGATCTTCAAAATCATCCAAATTCAAACATTTTTATTTATAATTCTTTAAAATTGAATAATTCTCAATTGCGATTCTGAAAAATTGAAGAATTTTCCATTGTAAATCTTCAAAATTGAATTACGGATTCCTAAAAACGTTCAAAATTGCATTGTTTTAAACTGTAAACATTTCAAACATTTTTATTTATAATTCTTTAAAATTGAATAATTCTCAATTGCGATTCTGAAAAATTGAAGAATTTTCCATTGTAAATCTTCAAAATTGAATTACGGATTCCTAAAAACGTTCAAAATTGCATTGTTTTAAACTGTAAACATTTCAAACATTTTTATTTATAATTCTTTAAAATTGAATAATTCTCAATTGCGATTCTGAAAAATTGAAGAATTTTCCA
>JAABKJ010013262.1:0-10347 GCA_011634705.1 Andricus grossulariae
CTCAACTTGTAACTTTCGATAAAGATCAGGACCTTCAGCACCCAAATGTGCGATTATTTAAATTTCTTGAAGAAATTGAGGAAATTTTGGTTAAACATTGTAGCCAAAGTAACATTTACGATTTGGTAGTAAACGAAATGACTGGAAAACAATTTAAATTTTCCTGTGCTAGTCATGCTGAGGATGTCTTAGCATACATTTTACATTATTACTTGCAACTCAGAATGTGACAGTATGCAAAAATTCAAATAGCTGATCAAAAAAGAAAGTTCTAAGCTAAAGAAAATGTCAAAGTTTTTTTCTACATAAGATTACAGAATTACAGCATAAATTATGAAAATTTAACTAATTTGAAGAATTTAACTAATCTAAAGAAAATATAAACGTTTTTTTGTAAATAAAATTACATATTATTACTGTTGTGTTTTACAGAAAGTTATAATTTTTTGAAATGCTTGTTGCATTCATTTTATTTATTGAAATTTTATATCACATATAAGATTCATAAGAATGATACTTTTTGAATTTAAAAATTGCCTTTTTATTAATCTCATATACATACCTCTTGATTATTGCCATTTTTATAATTGAAAAATAATTTGGTAAGTTACTTTGTACTGTTTTAAAATAAAATGTTTTAATATTAAATTAGGTACATGCATTTTTACGACGCAAAAAACATTTTAATTTCAATTTAAAATCGTGACACTAAAGTTCCTGATTTAATTAATTATTTAATTAATAAAACTTTTATTGTTATTACATTGTTTAAATTTATTATATTAAATGTATTTATTTATATTTATCTTGTAAAATTTTTCGTATTGCTTTCACACATTTAATCACTTAGAAACTTATATTTCACTTTTTTCGTTATATATTTTATACTCGTATATGCCAAAAACATTTAACTTCTTTTTTCCATTAAAAAACACGAAAAAGCGGTTCAGATTAAAAAAAAACATAAATATTTGCATTTTTGCCATGCATTTTAAAGAAAGTCGGCCTTATAGGTAATCAGCGCCACGATTTCGCCTGGTGGCCGTGATCCACCTTTCAGCCGACTTTTATAATACAGGCCTCCATGAAAGTGCCAGGGGGCTGAAATGTATCAAAACGTCCTCCAGAACTGAAAACTTGTTCTTTTTTCTTCTTTCTATTTGCAATGGTTTTTTTTGCGGTTTCGCCCCCTGCACCCCCACCAGGGCTGCGCCCTGGACCCCGCGCCCCCTGCCTCTTCATTCTAAGACCTACTGAACACTCAAATGCTTCAAAAGCCCATAAAGGAACTTGTTTGCATAAAGTATAATGTGCACAATGTACTATTAATTTATAGAGGAAATTTGTGCACAGGATTTTATAAACGAATACAAATTGAAATTGCCATATAAAGAAGTAATTAAATCGAGAACCATTTTAGAGTAGAAGAAGAATTTTAAAGAGAAAAATTTTAGAATGCTAAAATCAAATAAAGAAGTTATTTCTTAAGAAACAAATTATATTCTCGAAAAATACATCAAATTTGAACTTAAATAAATAAATAAATAAATAAAGAACGTACTTCAAAAAAAGAACATCAATATAATTTTTCGTGTGAACAAAATCATTAATTCTTTCTCCATGAGGAAGAAAATAATTTTTCTATTTATTCATAACAAGGAATTTAAAAACAAAATTATTCTCTTTTATTGAACATTTATTCAGGGTGTAAGTTGCATACCTTGCTAAAAATTTGGAAAATCTGAATAAAATATCAAGATGAAGTATTTTTTTTAATGAAAATTCGAAATTACTAATTTTCCTCTTATAGATGATTGGATTTCAATTAACATCGAAATGTGACCAAATTTAACATTTATTATCTGAAAAGAAGATATAAAATTTGAAAATTAATTCGCGTTGATCATTATATTATACTTAATGAAAGCTTCCTTTTTATTTAATGAACTATTTTCAAGATACTTAAAAGAATCTTATATTCAAACTTTTTTATTAGTTTGTATTAGTTCTCAAATTTTGCTGTAATTCTCGAAATCAGTGTCATATTCGAATTACACAATATCTTTAAAAAATGAATCGTTTTCAAAGTACATCCGGTAAAACTTATGTGTAAGTTATTAATCTCATCAAAAAAGTTTTTTGCTTTTTTACTTGGTTTTTTAATAAGTTTCTGAAGAAACACTGAATTTAGCCACAACGTTTCACCAACTTCTTCGCCTGCTTTCTTTAAAGTTGAAGTGAAATATGCAGTATATCTCAAAAAGCTCATTAATCAAGCATCATCCTATTAAGTGGGTCGTTGAATAGCAGGACAAAGATGGTAGATTCAAGGGTTCAGAATTTTACATGCATTAATCATCCTCGCTCATCACTATAATCTATATAAGGTATAGAAATATACATCACAGGAATATTTGGAAAGAGGATTTTATTAAGGTAATGAGGACAAATCAGAATAAAAATGAGGTTTTCATTAGTGCTCTGTGTTTGACAGGTTAACCGATTCGACATTTAAACTGTAAAACATTTCCAGTAAAAATATTGCACTTGCAACAAAATAGATTCATTTCTGACCAAATAGTTCAATTTTCAACTAAAAACATTAATTTTCTACCAAAAGCGTCAAATTTTCAACAAAATACATGAATTTTCTACCAAATAGTTAAAATTTCAACTAAAAAAGACTATTTTTCAACCAAAAATCAAATGGTTAAATTTTTAATACAAAAAATTAATTCTTAACCAGTAAAGAACAAGATTTCAACAAAATAGTATAATCCTCAACCAAAACCGATTGATTTTAATCAAACAGTTGCATTTTTAACTGCAAAAGATGAAATTTCGACCAAAAGAGATTAATTTTCAAAGCAAAAAGAGACATTTTTAACTAAAAAAGATCAATTTTTTACTAAAACTGGATTAGTTAAAATTTCAGTTAATAAAGTTAATTTACAACCAAAAAAATAAGTACATTTTCAACCAAATATTTACCATTTCAACCAAAAAGGTGAATCTTCTACCAACAAATTAATTTTTAACAGATTAGTTTTTCTTTTAACTAATTAGTTGAATTTGTAACCAAAAATGATAAATTTTAAACCAAAAATGGAAAAATTAATTTTGAACTAAAAAGTTGATTTTCTAACTAAAATGATGAATCTTCAAATAAAAAAAAATCCATTTTCAACAAACCAGTTAAACATTCAACCAAGTAGTTGAATTTTCACAAAAAAAAAGATAAATTTTTAACCAAAAATGGAGTAGGTAAATTTTCACATAAAATAATTAATTTTCAACTAAAAATGTAATATTTGATATTTCTACGATTAAAACTAAATCTTTAAACAACTTCTAGGACCAACAGGGAAGTTTTCAATAACGGTGATTTTTCAACACAATACATGAATTTTCAACAAATAGTTGAATTTTTAACTAAAAAGATAAATTTGTAACCAGAAAAGAAGAATTTTCAAGAAAATAAGTGTATTTTGAAACAAATAGTTGTCTTTTTATTCAAAAAACATAAATTAATATTCAAATAGTAAAATAATAAAAAAAAAGATAAATTTTCAACCAAATTGTTAAATTTTCTACAAAACAGTTGAATTTTAAAAACGAAAATATGAATTATCAAACATTAGTTAAATTTTCTTTCAAAATAGCTGAATTTTCAACCAAAAAAGATGAATTCTCAACTAAAAATATAATGAAGAATGTGATGGTAAACTATTCAACCAAAGACAATTAGCTGAACGAAATTTTTTTTATTTTTATGATGGGCTGTATTAATTAAGTTCGAGTTTAAATTGAAAAACGAGAAAAAGGAGAAAAGAGGAAAATTGGAGAAGACTGTGAAGCTTTCGATAAATAAATACATTTTTTGAATATTGATAGACAAAAGAATCTAAATCTAGAAAGATCTAAATTTTGTGAAAGAATATTCTTCATGGCTAAAAAGTAAATGCTGATTTAAAAAATTCAAAATTTTGAATAAATACAACATGGGGCTGCTTAGATTATAAGAAAATGATTCGTTTCCCGATTTTTCAACGGTGGCCTCTCAATTTTGGCAAATTAAGCGAACTTATCTTCAAAGACTGTCCAGTAGTCGGTAACTACCGAAATTTTGAAAATGTCAGAGATAACAGCTTGTAAAATTGGGGGAAAATATTAATTTCTCCATTTTACTTAACTTGATTCGAGAGACTTCCGTTGAAAATTTGGAGAAATAAACCATTTTTTTAAATTGGACTAGCCGCCATGTTGAATTTATTCAAAATTTGACATTTTTAATATCAGCACTTACTTTGTAGATATTTGCGACCCTTTTGTTAACAACTATAGTAAATACCACTTTTTGTTATATTTTACGAATCCGACATATTGGAAATTTGAAAAATATCGATTTATAGAAAGTTATGCAGATTTCTCATTTTTGCTCGTTTTTCCTCATTCGATTTGGCTAAAATTTGGAAGAGATTATTTTTTTGGCCATCGGAACAAACTCCAATCCTGAGAGAAAAAGAACTTGAAATAAAATTTGATCATGTGTCAAGGTTCATCATAAACTATTTTTTCAATGCCCTGGAAAAAACTTTGATGACCGAAAATTGACCGGGAATTTTTTCCTGGATAAAAACGCCCACCCTGTTGTAAGATTTATTTATTTAAATTAAGTCCGAAGTGAAATTCAATATTTATGTATGTAAATTGATGTCCACCTTGTGAATTAAACGATTCATTTTACTTGATAAATTTCTCTGAGTTCAAGAGTAGTTAGTAGTTGACGATTCGATAAACTACCCGTGATATCTTAAGTAACTTGGTTTATGCAGTAGACCAACTTGAAGCGAGAATACCAATGACCATAGATTGATATCACTGGAAGTTCAAAACCGAATGTAAATGAGGATCTACAAAATGAATTACTTCTCAACTGCAGTTAGTGTTGAATAGTAATTTCCAAAATAATGTATTTACTGTGCTCTTTCACAAGTAGCGTAATTATGCGTTATATAAATATATAATTTTATGTGAATTTTAGGTGCCATTCAAACACTACGTCACGCTATTTTGAAAACAAAATTCCACCTCCCCCCTTTTTAAGTAAAAATTCGTTCTTTGACTTGATTTATTAGGCGCCTAAAATAAAAAATACCAACATAATATTTTAATAGACTTCACAGCAATAAATGTCTAATGCAAATCCGGGCGGTGAATTCGCTTTAATTATTAAATATATAATATTAAATATTTGAATTTTCAATTTACAAAGATGAATTTTCAACTAAATGGTTGAATTTTGAATCCAAAAGGACGAATTTTCTATTCAAAAAGACCAATGTTCTACCAAGTTTTCGAGAAAAAACGGTAAATTTAAGAAAAGAGTTAAATGTTTAACAAAATAATTTAATTTTTGGCAAACAGTTGAATTTGCAACTAAAATTATGAATCTTCAACAAAAAACTGTCTCTTTAACATATAAGTTCAACTTTCAACCAAGTAGTTTAATTCAAAAAAAAAAAAAAAGATTAATTCTCAACGAAGAATATATTAGTTGATAGGTATTTTGATCGCAACCAAAGAAAGATTTTACTTTTAAATCACAAACAGTTGCATTTAACCAAAAAATATGAATTCTATAAAGAATCAAATGAAATGAAAAATTAAATTTTTAGCAAAAATTGTAATAGTTGATACTTAAAGCAAAAAAGATTTTAATTTTAAAGAGATTCTAAAGAAAAAAAAATGTCGACCAAATTGTTGAATTTTTAAGCCAAAAAAGAAAATATGAATTTTGAATTAAATAGTAGAATTTTCTATTGAATGGTTGCATTTTTTCACGGAAAAGAAGTAATTCTACAAAGCAGTTGAATTTTCGACTAAACAGTTAATCTAAGACCGAATCGATAAGTTTCAAACTAAAAACAATCGATTTCTATTTTTTTAAGGAATTATCAACAATATAGTGAAATTTCCATATAAGGATCTTAACTAGCAAAATTAATTTTTAACACAGAAATTCCACTTTGAACCAAGTAGTAAAATTTTTAATCAAGAAAATTAATTTTCTACCAAAAAGACAAATTTACATCAAATGACATACATTTTCAATCAAATTATTCTTATTTTAACTAAAAAAGATTAAATTTGAATGAAAAATTGAATAGTTAAATTTTCAGTTAAAAAAATTAATTTTTAAATAAAAAAATCGAATTAAAAAAAAATCGTTGAATTTTCAACTAAGAAATATCAATTTTGAGCCAAAAATGAATAAGTAAAATTTTCAGTTAAGAAAATTAATTTTTAACTCAATGTAAAAATGATCTTTTGGCAAAACCGGACGGTTTTCGTGTCTTTCTCTGCGTGTTTGGGGGAAGCGAAGTTCTCCTTTGTCGGAGGGGGTATTTTGCCGGCCATGGCCGTAAAAGTATGCCAGGCGGCAACACGCAGTAAAGGTGTTCGCACATAAAATACCGCTGCCGTGCGCTTGAAACGACTCACGCGCGAGCCGTCCGTGCGCATACACACAGCGCTGCCCAATCACGTGCAACCAGCCGTGCTGTTGCAGTCACGAGGCTTACGTGCCGCTTACATGCCGCTAACGTGCCGGTCCCTCGCTCGGTTTGTCCCATGTCTGCAACAGCACGACTGTTTGCTCGTGATTGGGCAGCTCTATGTGTGCGCGCACGGACGGCTCGTGCGTGAGCCGTTTCCAGTGCACGGCAACGGCATTATATGTGCGAACACATTAACACGTGAGTCAGATAGCACGAAAGGCCGCGAGTGTTTCGTCAACCGATAACAATGACTATACGTATCGCGATGGCGAGTGATTATCAAGATGGACAGTTTATGCAGGGCACTCCACCTCACTTGCGAGAAGAAACTGAAAATGATTTAACATAAAATTTAACTATTCTATTTTTGTTTGAAAATTTATCTTAATAGTTGAATTTTATACCAAGAAGATTAATTTTCAACCATGAAGGTTAATTTTCTACAAAAGAAGACAAATTTTCTACAAGGTATATAAATTTTTAAACAAATAGCTTAATTTTTAACTAAGAGATATTAATTTTCAAACAAATAGTTGAATTTTCATCCAAAAAAGGTAAATTTTCAACCAAAAATAGAATAGTTAAATTTTCTGTTGAAAATCTAATTCTTAACCAAAAAAATGTATTAATATTTAATGGATTTTAAGCAAAATAGTTGAATTTTTTACTAGAATAGTTAAAGTTTTAGTTTAAAAAATTTATTCCAACAAAGTAGTTACATTTTCAGAGATGAATTTTCAATTAAAATGATAAATCTTCAACCAAAAAATAATATTTAACAAGAGTTTAACTTTTAACCAAATAGTTGAATTTTTTACTAAAAAAAGATGAATTCGCAACGAATAATCTAAAAAAAATTGCTGTTATAATTCAGCAATATTTTTTATTTGAAATACCACTTCTACTCTAAAAACTACTTGCATTACTTTCTTTTTCTAAAATTTGGAAGAGGGAAAGTGAAGAGGCAAGTTATAATCAAGATAGAGCTTATGCAGTGCACACCACCTCACTTGCAAGAAGCTGAAAATGATTGTTGTATTTTTCTTTACGGGGGCGTGGCCCCCAACCCCCCAACGTGGCTCCGCCCCTCGACTCTGCTGGGGCTCCGCCCGGGCCCCGTTGCGCCCCACCCCATTAAAGCTTCACCCTCAACACACACTGGCATGCGAAAACCATTCGGTTTTTGCATAAAATATCGTGTGTCACTCCTCAGCAAACCTTTGACGACCTCGCCCGTTGTTTGTAGTACTCGGCTATATGCGCGCCTTCGGCGCGCGCATGGGCGTTCTACACACATCGGCCTCGGACGTTAAAGTCGCTGTTTGCCCAGTCGTAACACAATATACTATTGAGCAAAATACTTAAATCTTCAACAATATGTTACAATTTTGAACCAAAAGAGATGCACTCTGAACCACAAATATAATAGTAGACTTTTTAATTAAAAAGAATTAACTTGCAACGAAAAATAGTTACGTCAAAAAACTGCCCCCCTCCCTCTGGCAGTGTAACGTATTTTTGAAGAGCCCCTGGTAATGGGCATAATACTCGTGGGGCCAAATATTTAATTATACTTGACTGAATGACTTAAATATATTCATTCCAAGGAAGAGAAAAGGACAAGTGAACAAGGTTCATGGGTTAATTTTCCGGTTAGATTGGTCTGAGAGGACGAGGTGAGCAGACCAGCGAGCTTTGCTGTGATCTGTCTCCAAAAGTAACTTCTTCACTTGAGATTCCACAAGCCTAGTGGAATCTCTTTTGAATCGGTGCCCGAAAGTTGTTCAAATTTGAGAAAGAAGAAAGCTGGAATTGGGATAGTTGTATCAGGGACGCCTGTACACTTTGTAATCATACTCTGTATTGAACGAAGATGAATTGAAATTTTGATTGAATAGACGAAAACAACTGGGAGGAAGGCTACCAATTCTACAACCTCGACATCTATCGATAAGTAAACTGATTGTTAGCAATTGTACAAATTTGTGAAGCTGAGTGCATGAGTGAAAGGAAATTAGGTATTTTTATTGAAGTCTTCGGAGTGCCCTTTCAGTTTGTGTTTGATTCTCTTCTGTCTTTTGGAAATCCCAGATCCAAAAGACAGCCCTCTATCAATCATTAACTGTTGACGAGTGAAAGGCTAGTTTGATTATATCGGTCGTACCAAATTGTAATTTGGAATTGTGTGCTGAGTGAAAAAAAGATCTTATAAACTTATGGTTAAAGGTCTTGTATAAATTTGACGAGAATCGCATAGAGTACAATATTAAATTTTATTGACGATAAAGGCAGTGATTATAATCAATAGCAAATACTCGAGAAGTAAAGACAGGATATTTTCCATTCATCACCTTTATAATTCAAACTGTTAAATGCATGTCAGATATTTTCTTTCAATTTGCAGTTCTTTTATTTATTGGAAATTGAAAAGCATGCTAAGTGGAACACCCAGTAAAAACCAACATCCTCACCCTTATATTTTGAGCATCTGTGTTTGATCAGAATTGGGCATTATTCGATCGAGAAGTTATTCTAATGATTAATGAATTAAAATTTTATACGTATTCGTTCATTCGTTAATTGCTCTATTCGTTATTGAGTTATGTTTCATTCGTGAGCAGCTTTATTCACTTTTTTCGCTGATAAATTTATTAATCATCCGCCGACATTTATTCTGTATTTGGGTTTTTGAAATTAATTGATGTGAGTACCATTTGCGATTTTCAAACTTTGACAGTATATTTGACAGTTTGAAGTTTTTTCTCCAAAACAGGAGGGGGAAATGTCCATGGAAAATCTATATAAAATAATGCTCTATTTGCTTCTAGAAAATTCTTAAATTTCACTAAACTCTTTTTAAAGTTATATTTCAGGCAATATGCCGAGATTTTGATTAAGATTTACTTTTAATTTTTGTGGGCGTTTTTCACATTGTGAATCTCTTGTATAAACAAAATTCAGTTTAAATTAATGAAGCTTTTGTCAGAAATAAACTTTTGTTTTTGTTGAAGTAGTTACCACAAATTTAATTTAGCTTTGTGTAAATGGTAAATGGACTTTCCAAATCCGATAAAATTAACCTCTAAATTGTACGCAGTTCGCTAATTGGACTATTAGATTCAAGATTTTTTAACAATATTTATATTAAAAAGATGAATTTATCTGAAACAAGCAGTATAATTTATAGATATTGAGATTTTAAATATAGCGATAATCTACTTATCGCTATAACGCCCGTTTCCTAATATAACATTTGATAAATTATTAATATAAATATCTATCTTCAATTTTAAGCGTGCGCAAGATCTTGCTTGGATCACTTATTATTTGGCATAATTTCCCAAAAGAAAACAGCAACAAATCATATAAAAAGAGCAATTTAATTGAAGTAAAGACTATAATATTGGGACTAAATTTACGAATGGCGAATTAAGAAAAAACAATCCTGATTATATTAAACTAAATCAATCAATTTCGGATAGACCGAACGAAAAAGGGATTTTTCTGATCAAAATGTACAATTAACTTCACAGAATTCAAGTTATTCAATAATCTAAATTGAATGGTAATAATACTAGGATATCAGAATCGCCCACGCAATCATGCGCTATGGTGGAAGTGGATGAATTGGAATTGAAACAACGCTTAGAAGACATGATGTGTTTTAATTTAAGAGTTTATAGTTTATTAGAGTTTATAGAAAAACGAAGATAAGGAAGCCACTGACTACAGTCACATTAAAGAGCCCGCTTAAAGAGATTGTCAAAAACCTTTATGAAGCTAACTT
>JAABKJ010013263.1:0-10347 GCA_011634705.1 Andricus grossulariae
TTAAATAAGTAACACGAGAATTCTAGATCAATCTAAAATATCTATACCTTAAACCTATATACCTATCCACCCTTCACATATATACCCATCCACACATCACTACTTTCCAACCGATTAATTCACGCCTACCCCGAAAGGGAAACGGCTTAATGATATAATAATAAAAAAAAATGGAAAATTCCTTCAAATCTTTTAAAATATCCTAAAATAAAAAAAAAATTTCATCTTTTTTAATTCCTTGAAATTTTCAAAATTGCCATTAAATCTTTAGAATCCTTTAAAATCCCTTTAAATTATTGAAATCAATGAAAAATTCCTTGAAATCTTTTAAAATATCCTAATTTTTTAAAATTCTTTTAAATCTTTTTTAATTCCTTGAAATTTTTGAAATATTTGAAAATACTTGAAATTCTTGGGAAATTTTTTAATAACTCTGAAATGATTTGGAATACTTTTAAATTATTGAAATATGAATATTAAACATTTCTTCGAATCTTTTCAAATACCCATAATATACAATATACGATATACAATATACAATATATACAATATTTCAAATCCTTTAAAATTTTCTTAAAGTTCTGGGAAATTCCTTAGAATTTTTAAAATTGCCATTAAATCTTTAGAATCCTTTAAAATCCCTTTAAATGATTGAAATCAATGAAAAATTCCTTGAAATCTTTTAAAGTATCGTAAAATTTTTAAAGTTCTTTCAAATCTTTTTTTAATACCTTAACATTTTTGAAATATTTGAAAATACCTGAAATTCCTGGGAAATTTTTTAATCACTCTGAAATGATTTGGAATACTTTTAAATTATAAAAATATGAATATTAAAAATTTCTTCGAATCTATTAAAATACCCATAATATACAATACACATAATACAATATATACAATATTTCAAATCCTTTAAAATACCTTCAACTTATTGAAATAAATGAGAAATTCCTTGAAATCTTTTAAAATATTCTAAAATTTTTTTAATTCTTTTGAATCTTTTTTAATACCTTGAAATTTTTGAAATATTTGAAAATACTTGAAATTCCTGGGAAATTTTTTAATCTCTCTAAGATGATTTGAAATACTTTTAAGTTATTGAAATATTAATGTTAAAAATTCCTTTAAATCTTTTAAAATACCCATAATATACAATATACAATATATAATATACAATATACATAATATAATATATACAATATTTCAAATCCTTTAAAATTTTCACAAAGCTCTGGGAAATTCCTTGGAATTTTCAAAATTGCCATTAAATCTTTAAAATCCTTTAAAATTTCTTCAAATTATTCAAATGAATGGAAAATTCCTTCAAATCTTTTGAAATATCCTAAAACTTTTAAAATTCTTTTAAATCTTTTTTAATACCTTGAAATTTTTGAAATATAAGAAAATATTGGAAATCCCTAATAACTTTTTTAATCCCTTGAAAATGATTTGGGATACCTTTAGATCATTGAAATATACTAAAGATTCCTTAAAACCTTTTAAAATTTCTTAAAATATGACAAATGACTTGAGATTTCTTTAATCTGTTGAAAAATTCCTTGAAATTAAAAAAAAAATACCATTGGATCTTTAAAATCCTTTGATATCCCTTCAAACATTTGAAATCTATTAAAAGTTTCTTGAAATCTTTTAAAATACCCTAAAATCTTTAAAATTCTTTTAAATCTTTTTTAATACCTAGAAATATTTGAAATCCTTTGAAATTCCTTCAACTTGTTCAAATCTATTAAAAATTCATTGGAATCATTTTAAACTCCCTGAAATCTTTCAAATCCCTTGTAATTTTCTAAAGCTCTTGAAAATTCCTTGGAATTTTTAAAAATCTTTAAAATCCTTTGAAATCCTTTGACATTATTTAAATCAATGGAAAATTCCTTGAAATCTTTTTTAATACCTGGAAATATTTAAAAGTACTTGAAATCCCTGGAAACTTTTTAAATCTGTTTAAAATGCTTTGGAATTTTTAAATTATTGAAATTAAATGAAATATCCAGAAATGGCCTTAAATCTTTAAAATCCTGTAAAACCGCTTCAAATTATGGAAATCAATGGAAAATTCTTTGAAATCTTCAAAATGCCTTTAAATATTTTTTATACCTTGACATATTAGAAAATACTTGAAATCCCTGGAAACTTTTGTAATATCTTTTAAATGCTTTGATATACTTTGGAATTATTGGCATCTATTGAAAATTCCTCGAAATCTTTTAAAATATACTGAAACTTTCAAAATTCTTTTTAATCCTTTTTAATGCTTTGAAATTTTCGCATATACTTTAAATCCCTGGAAAATCAAAAATAAAAAAAAAATAAATAAAAAAAATTCCTTGGTATCTTCGAAAATACTCTAAATATTTCTATGCATTCAGAGAAAAAGTTATCTTGAAACAAAAGCATCGTCCTCTTTCCTGTTTTGTTTTGAACGACGTGAATATATTTTTTAAACAAATAGAATTTTGTTCATTTTTTTGGTTTTTTCTATGATTTATTCTGTTATGCACATGTTTTTCCATAAAATCAAAGGGAAAATTGTTAAGAAAAAGAATTCGTTTACATAGTTACATAGTTCCTGGGCAAATAGTTTTTCCTATGCCAGTCTGTGATAATATGTCTTTCATCAGTTTTGATTAAAGTCTTATCAAGAAAATATAATTTCCCTTCAGTTTCCATTTCAACAAATTGTAATCTTGGATGTATGCTGTTAAAAGCAATTAGAAGAATATCAACATTATTGTTATGTACACTAAGTGCTGATTCATTGCCATATCTTGCATAAAAATCAATATTAAAATCAATTTTTTGGAAAACTTCATTCTCTAAATCCTCCATAAGAATTTCATTTAAAATAGGTGCAAAACTGATTCTATGGGAGTTCCAAACTTTTGCTTGTAGAAATTATTATTGAATGTGAAATGTACCGAATAAAAAACATATTTTATAGAATTAAGAAATTGTGTTTTTAAACAATTTTGGTGTGAATTTTAATCAAATCCAAACGTTTTTTATTGCAATTTCAACTCTTTCATCAGGAATGTTTGGAAACGTGGCTATTACATCAAGAGAGACAAAAATGTGATCCCAATGTATTATTACATTATCAATTAACTTCTAAAAAGCATGACTATTTGTAAATAAGTTTTTATAAGATTTCTATGGATTTTTTCATAATTATACGCAATAACTCTTCTAATTTTGTAGTTGGAGAACATATTGTTGAAATAACAGATTGTAAATGGTAGTTTTGTATTCGTTGTATCAATATTACATCTCTCAACATTATTACTTAAAAATTTTTCGGTTCTCATTCTCTCTAAAATAATAAAAGTCCCCTTTTGAAGCATTTTGGTGGGATTATTAGGAATCAATTGAAAACTATCTTCATCATTAAAGATTTGCAACATTTTTTAAATATAAACATCTCTATCTGTAATGCCTCCTTAGTCCAACATAACCATTAATTCTGGATGATTTTTTAAGAAAATTTTTGTTTTAATTGAACTCTCATTCAATTATTTTTCTAACCAAGTTGTTGGATTATCATTGTTTAAAAAATTATTTAACAAACCCATAAAATGTGATCTAAATTCGTCAACTTTATCATCAGGTATTTTACTAATATTGGAATCAATGCCTTTAATGATTTCAAGTAATTGAATATAACTTTTCCCCTAATTTTGTTGCTTAAACCATCACTTGTTGATTTATTTTCTTGATAATTTGTTCAATATTCACATTAAAAAAATGTATATGCGAATGGCAATCTTTAATAGTCAAATTTAAGAGAGATTTGTTTAATTTTTCAGTATTTATTTCTAATTTTTTTCTTATGTTTTTGAAATCAAAACTAAACTTTTTATTGATATCAAAAATCTTTTCAAGAAAAACTCCATGAATTTTGCATTTTATCAACAAGTCTTTTTGGAACATTGTTGATCTTAGAAATGGAAACTCAAGGGAAATCAAATTTTCTTCATATGACTTTAATTAAAACTGATGAAAGTTATATTATCACAGACTGGCATAGGAAAACTATCTGCTCAGGAAGAAAATTTAGTTTTCTCTCAAATCACTATATTCAAAACAAGATCTGAGTTATTAAAAATTTTATTAATAGAGCCCTTAAATGATCAAATCCAGTTTTACATGAAAAAAATATGGAACTGTGTTAACAAATTCTTTTCCTTAACCATTATCCCTTTGATATTATTGAAAACCATGTGCATAACAGAATAAACGGTAGAAAAGACAAAAACAATGATCAAAATAAAATTATTCATGAAAAAATAGATTTCTTTTCGATCTTAAATAAAAAAAAGTTAGGGAATTTTATTGGTCAGGGAAAGTCAGGGAAAAGTCAGGGATACAAGGAAAATTCTTGTTAAAGGCAGAGATTTTCTATAAGAGGCACTTTAAATAATTTTCGAGGATATTAACATTTTTATTTCAAATTGTTTCATGACATTTATAAAAGATTCTATGTTAAAAATGTTACAGGAATAAGATTCTGGACTTCGAATATTAATTTTCAGGGAAAATAAAAAATTGTTCATGGAAAAGACATGGAAAAAAATTCTTGTTAGTAATTCATTTGCCTTGTATTTATATTTCACTTTTTTGCAGTTGCATCCTTCTGTCGATTATATTTTTAGTCAATTCATATCCTGGTGTTAAAAATTCAAGTCAAACCTTTTTTGGTAGAAAATGAATCCTCTTGGTTGAAAATGTTTGTTGTTAAAAATTCAACTGAAGGGTGTCGGGGCATAAGGCCGTAAGTGCCGAATTTCGGAAACGCGTTTTATTTGCCAAAACTCATTTTTTTGACATTTCTTCGGTTGAAAATTCGTTTATTTTTGTTGAAAATTAATTTTTTATTGAACATTTTACTTTTCCATTTTTCTTCGACAATGTATGTTTTTTAATTGAAAATTCAACTACTGGTGTCGAAATTCATATATGGTTAAAATTTCGTTTTTTTTGGTTGAAGTTTAATGCATCTGTTTTGGTTAAAAATTCAATATTTGGTAGAAACTTGAACTTTCTTAGTTGATAAATTCATCTTTTCGGGAATTTTTAGCATAAAAACTTAACTCTTTTGTTGGAAATTTATTTCTTTTAGTAGAAAATGATCTTTTTTTTATATAAATTCAACGTTTTTGTTGAAAATTCGTCTTTTTGGGTTGAGAATTTCACTATTTTGGTATAAAATTCACCTATATTTGGTTGAAAATTAATATTTTTTCTTGACATTTAACTGTTTTGTAGAGAATTTTTTTTTGGCTTGAAAATTCAACAATTAGGTTGACATTTTTTTTCTTTTTTGACTGAAAAATATTTCTTGGTTGAAACATCGTCTTTTTTATTTGAACATTCATCTCTTTGGATAGAAATTTAATCTTTTTTGGTTAAAAATACAACTTTTCGATTGAAAGTTAAATTTTTGTGACTGAAAATGTAACTATTCCATTTTTCGTTGAAATTTGATCTTTTTTTAGTGAAGAAGTCAGCTATTTGGTTGAGAATTGATCTATTTTGTTAAAAATTCGTCTTTTGTGGTGAAAAATTAATCTCCTTGGTTGAAAAAACCATGTTTTTGGTAAAAAATTCAACGATTTGGTTGAAGATTCATCTCTTTAGTTAAAAATTCAAATTTTTTTTTTTGTTAAGAAACTTTTTTTGTTGCTGACAATTAATTTTTTTAATCAAAAATGTAACTATTAAATGTTTGTTTGAAATTGATCTTTTCCGTCGAAGCTTTACGTATTTAGTTGAAAACTCATTTTTTTAGGTAGAAAATCCAACAATGTGTTTAAAAATTCAACTATTTTGCGGAAAATTTAATTATTTTGTTGACAATCAAACTATTTTGTTAAAAAGTCATATTTTTTGCTTCAAACGAATAAATAATTTTAAAATTAAAAAATTTTAATTCCAAATTTTTATATTCCGTTCATAAAAGATTTTACGTTAAAAATGTTACAAGATTAAAATTCTGTTCTCCGAACATTAATCGTCAGAGAATATGAAAAATTTCCCAGGGCAAAATTAGGGAATTTTCAAAATGAAGTTTTACCCAAAAGAAGATAAAGATTCATTCAGAAAATAAGGGACAAATTATTATATAAAGGCAGACACAATTGCTTCCCAAATAATCCCCAATTTTCGAACTTTTTGGTTGAAAATTGAAATACTTTGTTAAAAACTAATTTTTTTGCTTAAGATTCATAATTTGAGTTGAAAATTCGTCTCTCTGCTTGAAAATTTAACTATTATGTACAAAATTGTTTTTTTTTCTTGAAATTTAATTTTAGTAACAAAAAATTAATCTATTCCATTTTTTGTTCAAATTTTATCTTTTTCAATGGAAAATTCATCTATTTGGTTGAGATTTGATCTATTTTGTTAAAAATTCGCCTTTTTGGTAGGAATTAATCTCCTTGGTTGAAAATCAATCTTTTTGGTTGAAAATTCAACTATTTGTTCAAAATTCAACTACTTGGTTGAAGATTCTTTATTTAAAAATTTAAGTATTTTCTTAAAAAATCGTTTTCTTTTTTGTTGGAAATTGATAAAATATTCTACTTTAAAAATGTTACAAAATTAAAAGTCTGGTCTACGAACATTAATCCCAGGAAATATAAAAAATTTCCCAGGGCAGAACTAGGAAATTTTGAAAATGAAGTTTCACCCAAAAGAAGAGAAAGATTTATCCACAAAACAAAAGACAAATTATTTTTTAAAGACACAAAATTGCTTCCTAACTGATGCCTAATCATCGAGTTTCCCCCCACTTCTGATTTTACCTAATGAGCTTTGAATAATCAAGTCTCGACCATCAATTGCCTGATTAATCTGGCAAGGCGTAAAATCATTCATTCATTATCCTGAAGTTGGAGGTCAATTTGAGGGTAAATGTACGACCGTCGCACCGCGTTGTTCCACAGTTAGGAGGATAATTTCAAAGCCATCCTCATTGACGCTTTCCGAGAGTGACGCACAACTGATCGGAGACCGAAACGAAGCGATGTTTATTAATAGCAACTAATGATGTAACTAGGGTGGTGAGGCAGGCACGCGCCATTAACTTCGATTGGACACCCGTTATAGTTTTTAACTCCCAACGGAACTAACATGGAGAGGTCACGAGATGTGCGTCGCCGATTCGACTGGGGCTGCACAGGGTCTTCTCCTTTGTTTCTTTCCTTTTGGCTTTTTGATTCAATCAACAAGGCATGAAGAAGGCTTCACAGGGTGAAAGTACATAAAAATTCACTAGGTGCGTATTTTTTTGGATCTAATAGTCCATGTACTTGCACCCTGTGAAGCCCCAGTCGAATCAGCGACGCACATCTCGCGACCTCTCCTTGTAAGTAGTTAATAATTCACTCCCAGCTCAGTTAGATGCCGTGCAAAAATTAGGGGTCATCCATAAACTACTTTATCAATTTTTGAATATCCCCCCCCCCCCGCGAAAGTAACAAAGCCGTTGGCTAGACACGGTTTTCACGGGTATTTTCATTTTTTTCGCGTTTCGAATTAATTGTTCTATAGTGAGTAGAATTTTTGACCACATAGAAAAATTTTAAAAATTAGTTTAGTTTTCGCCCAAAAGAACGAATTAAAAAAAAAGAGTTTTCAATGAAAAATGAAATAGTTACATTTTCAGTTTAAAAAATACGAATTTTTTAATAAAATAGTTGAATCCTGAGCCAAAAAGATGAATTTTCAAAAATGAAGATTAATTTTCTATCCAAAAAGAGAAATTTTCAACGAAATACATGAATTTTCCACAAAAACAGATGAATTTGCCACCCAAAACTATGAATTTACAACAGAAAAGTTACATTTTTAATAAGTAGTTAATTTTTCAAATAGTTTAATTTTTAACCAAATAGCTGAAATTTTTATAAAATATTTAAATTTTCAACCAAATAGTTGCATTTTAAACTAAAAAAAAACATAATTTGTAAACCAAAAATGATAAGAGTCAATGAAAAATGGAACAGCTTCATTTTCCGCTTAAAAAATTGATTTTTAACAACAAAAAAAGAAACAAATTTTCTACCAAGTAGTTAATTTTTCAAATACATGATTTAATTTTTGACAAAATAGTTTAATTTTCTATCAAAAATAGATGAATTTTTAACTAAGAAAGATAAGTTTTCAAATAAAAAAAAAAATTTTTCACCCAAAAATGTAATTGTTTCATTTTCAGTTCAAAAAATTAATTTTGAAAAATGAAACAAATGTTCTACTAGTTAAATTGAATCAAAAAAGACGAATTTTTAACAAAATAGTTAAATCCACAGCCAAAAAGATGAGTTTTCAAAAAAGAAGAATTATGTTGTACCCGAAAAGACGAAATTTCAACAGAATAGATGAATTTTCCACAAAACAGTTGAATTTTTCACCTGAGACTATGAATTTTGAACAAAAATTTGATTTCCTATCAAGTACAGATACAGCATTTTTTACCAAAAATTCGGTATCTACAAAGATATGAATTTTCAAACAAAAAATACGTATTTGCTACAAAACAATTGAATTGAAAAAAGTTAATTTTCAAACTAAACAGTTTAATATTCTACCAAATTGTTGAATTTCGAACCGAAAATATGAATCCTCTACGAAATCTCTAATACTCGATATTTCAACCAAAAACTATTTCAATTTTGAATAAAAAAGAGTTGAATTTAAGCTAAGAATACGAATTTTCAGCAAAATAGTTGAATCCTTAACAAAATACGTGAGTTTTCAACCAAATAGTTGAATTTTTAAAATAGAAAAGATCAATTTTCAATTGGAAATATAAATTTTCAACTAAAAATGGAATAGTTATATTTTCAGTTAAGAAAAAACGGATAGTAGTTGAACTTTCAATCAGGTAGTTGAATTTTTAAACAAAAAATATGAATTCTCGACGAAAAGTGTAATTGATGATATTGCAACCAAAAAAGATTTCAAATATAATTAAAAATAATTGAATGTAATAAAAAAGTATGAATTTTCGACAAAATATTTCCATTTCAACCAAAGAGATGAATTTCTAACGAAAAAGATGAATTTTTAACCAAGAATATTGAGTTTATACCAAAAAACATGAATTTTCAACTAAAAAAGATAAATTTTTAATCAAATAGTGGAATTGTTATCTAAAAAAGATCAATTTCAAACAGTAAATAATCATGCATGAATTTAACATACTAATAAATATAAAATAATCAATTAATTTTATTTCACTTATATTTGTGCTTATAATTAATGATTATCTACTGCAAGATCATTATCTACTTTAGGGTGGTCTCCTCTAGTTCAATTTGTAACCAACAAGAATATTTTTCCAACAAAAAGCTGAATTTTGTACCAAAAAACACGAATTTTCAACAAAATACATCATTTTTCAACAAAATTGTTTAATATCAAAACCAAAAAGACGAATTATCTACAAAAAGATTGAATTTTCAAACCGAAAATATGATTTTTTAACAAAAAAGTTATTTTCTACCAAAAAGTTAAATTTTCATAATATGTTAATTTTCTATGAAATTGTGGAATCCTAAACCAAACCAGATTAATTTAGACCCAAACAGTTGAATTTTTAATAAAAAAGGATGAATTTTCAACCGAGAAGATTAATTTTCGACCAAAAAAAGGCGAATTTTTAACTAGGAAAGATGAATTTTCAACCAAAAGTGACAAAGTTGCATTTTTATTTTAAAAAGTTAATTTTAAACCAAAAAAAATGAATTTTAAACAAAATAGTTACATTTTCAACCAAAGAGATGAATTTTCAACTAAAATTATGAAACTTAAAAAAAACGAATTTCCAACAAAAGAGTTTACCTCAGAAGTTGATTTTTTAACCTGGAAGATTAATTTTCTAAAAACGGAATATTTAAATTTTCAGCCAAGGAGGTGAAACTTAAAAAAATGTGAATTTTTAATAAACTAGTTAATCTTTCGACCAGGTAGTTGAATTTTCAACTAAAAAATATGCATTTTTAACTAAATAGTTAAATTTTCAACCAAAAATTTACATTTTTTGCCAAAACGACACAAGATATAATATAAATACTTATATTATATCAAAGGATGTCACACTTTTAACAAAAATTTGGACCATTTTTTGATAATGTGCGTTTTCAATTTGTAGAATTCAAATACTCCTAACTTTGTCAACAAAATTGTTTCGGCAAATCGATAAGATACGTGTCGTCTTATTCCCTTTGAAGTTCAATCGGAATTATATGATTCGTCTCGTTCGAATAGATCATTATGTAGTACCACTTCTCCTGTTCGATCTGATCACAGATTTTAAAGCTTTTTGAA
>JAABKJ010013264.1:0-10347 GCA_011634705.1 Andricus grossulariae
AAATTCATATTTTTTATTTGAAAATTAAACGACGTGTTTGCAGGTTGAAACACATTTTTCAAAAATCTTGAAAATTCTAAAATGATGAAGATTCATAATTTTAGTTTAAAATTGATCTCTTTGATTGAAAATGTAACTAATATGTTAAATAATCGGTTTTTTTTTTATTAATTTTTTATACTGAAAATGTAAATTTTCCATTTTTGATTAAAAATTGATCTTTCTTAGTCATAAATTTGTTGTTTTTTTTTGTAGAAAACTAATCTTCTTGGTTTAAGGTTTCCTCTGTTATGTTTAGAAACTTTTGTTATTGAAAATTCATATTTTCGGTCTTTTCGCTGTAAATTTTTTTCCAGCACTGAAAAATCTTTATTTGTTGAAAATTCGTCTTTTTAGTTGGAAAATTCATCTTTTTTTGTTGAAAATTCCTCTCTTTGGTTGAAAATTTGACGTTTTGTTGACAATTATTTTGTTGTTGAAAATTCTTTTTTTTTGTTGAATGCCATTTAAAAAAAAATTAAATTAGAATCTTTCTCGGTTAAAATATGAACGATAAAATTTACGTTCTAATTAGTTTTTTAACAGTTTTCCTCATGACAGTTATATTTTTAGTTAAATATTTCATTATTTGTTTGAAAATTGAACGATTTTGTTAAAAAATCATCGCTTTTGGTTGAAAATTTAACTCTTTTGTTATAAATTCATCTTTTTTTGTTGAAAATTCCTCTTTGGTTGAAAATTTGACTTTTTGTTGACAATTATTTTGTTGTTGTTGAAAATTCTTTTTTTTTTGTTGAATGCCATACAGAAAAAAAAAATTAGAATCTTTCTTGATTAAAATATGAACGATAAAATTTACGTTCTATGTGAAAAAATCTTACAAAATTAAAATTCTGGTCTTTATATAATACTCTTGTCAGTAATTTTTTTGCCTTGTATTTCTATTTATTTTTTTAACAGTCTTCCTAATGACGAATATATTTTTAGTTAAAAATTCCGTTATTTGTTTGGAAATTGAACGATTTTTTTTAAATTAATTAAAATTAATTTTAAAATTAAATTAAATTAAATTTTAAATTATTAAATTATTAAATTATTTATTATATAATTTAATTTAATAAATATGAATTTAATTATTTAAATTATTTAATTTAATTTAATTTTAAATTAAACAATCATCCTTTTTGGTTTAAAAATTCAACTTTTTTGTTAGAAATTCGTCTTTTTATGTTGAAAATTCAACTTTTTTACAGAAAATTCGTCCTTTGGCTTGAAAGTTCAACAAGTTTAACGAACTTTTTTTTCTTTCTTTTCTGAAAAATCTTCATTTTTGGCCATTTTGTCTCTCTGGTTGAAAATTCGTCTTTCTTGTTTTAAAATTAATCTATTTTGGTAGAAATTTTTGAATATTTTGCTAAAAATTTATCTGTGTAGGTTGAAAACTCTAGAAAACAATTTGTTTATTAATTCAACTATTTTTATTTATAATTCCACAATTTTTTTGAAAATTTCACTATTTTGTTCAAAAGAAAATTTTTTGATCAAATATTTAACTGTTTTGTTTAACATTCATCTATTTGGACACGAATCTCCTTCTTGATTAAAAATTCATCTGTTTTTTTTTAATTGAACTGTCTTCTAAAATATTCGTATCTTTCACTTGAAAATTCAACTATTTGGTTGAAAATGTAATTCTTTTGTAGAAAAGTCATCTTTGTTTGTTAAAATAAATAAATTTGAAATTTTTAATTTTTAATCTGAAAATCATATGGACGTGCGGTCTCACAGACCCCACCATGCTTCTGATTATTAGGAAAAAAAGTTGATAAACTTGATTAATTTTTCACTTATTCAAATGTCCCTTCATACACTTGTATAAGTTAAATAACAAAAACTTCTTTACTTATATAATTATATATATGAATATATACAGTGGTCTGTGAGACCACCGGTTCATAAAAGTGCAAACATGAATTCACGTCCATTCTTAAAGGTTAAAATTCAGTCTCAATATATTCTCGAGCGAAAATCTGTACATGGATCAGTGAAAAGACCTACTATAGAGAAGTTAAGGAGTTTGCTCAGCTCCTTCATTAATTAAATTTTTCATGGATGAATTTTTCATGGAGCCTTTATTGACCTCTCAAGCTACTTGAGGGCTTTTTTATTCCGAAAGAATTTTACGCGCGAGCACCTTTCGCGATGAGAATTTAATATGAATACAATTTATGCATGGAAAGCCCATTTGGAAAATTTGTTCAAGGAAAGCTTCTTTCATTCATTTTGAATTAGGGGTCTGTTTTATTGTATTTTGTAAGGGGAGGATTCATGTTTTCAAAAATGCATTTCACCACTTATTTTAAGTTTTATTCAACTTTTATTAGCAATAATTTGTTACACCACTGGGGAGAAGGGGCCACATATCAAAATCGTGGTGCGGTCTAAGAGACCGCACGGCCATGCGTCCATACTAATTCGTCACTTTTGGCTCAAGTGAGGGGAAATCGGGGAGTAAACATTTTCTGAGACATTTGTATGTGACACGTTGCGTTTTATATACCTTTAGACAAATTGAAACAGAAATATAAAATCGTGAGATTATTGAAAAACTGTGAAACAAATAAGAAAACATTATTATTTTTCTTACGAATACAAAGATTAAAAGTTTTCATTAAATTATTTATAATTATGGTAATATAAAAGAGGATCATTTTTTTTCTCAAATTTTGAATTTTAAATTTTAAGTTTCTTAAAATTTGAACGTTTAAAAAAGCTGAACAATATCTTGCCGATGTAAAAAGTGTTGCTGTTTTTGGACGAAATATTGGAAAATTTAGACATTTTGACATCAGCATGAATTTTCAGTCAGGTCACTGCTTCTCGTTTCCCAATTTTCTTAAATTTTGAATCTTTCTCAAATTTTGAATTTTAAATTTTAAGTTTCTTAAATTTTGAACGTCAAAAAAGGTGAAAAATATCTTGCCGATGTAAAAAGTGTAGCTATTTTTAGACGAAATATTTGAAAATTTAGCCATTTTGACATCAGCATGAATTTTCGGTTGGGTCACTGCCTCTCGTTTGCAAATTTTCTTAAATTTTGCATTTCTTAAATTTTGAATTTTTCTTAAATTTTAAGTTTTGAATTTAAAGTTTCTTAAATTTTGAACGTTCAAAAAAGCTAAACAATATCTTGCCGATGTAAAAAGTGTTGCTGTTTTTGGACGAAATATTAGAAAATTTAGACATTTTGACATCAGCATGAATTTTCAGTTAGGTAACTGTTTCTCGTTTTCAAATTTTCTTAAATTTTGAATGTTTCTTAAATTTTCTTAATTTTCTCAAATTTTCTTAATTTATTAAAGTTTCTTAAATTTTGAACGTCCAAAAAAGCTGAAAAATATTTTGCCAATGTAAGAAGTTTTGCTATTTTTAGACGAAATATCTGAAAATTTAGCCATTTTGACATCAGCATGAATTTTCAGTCAAGTCACTGCTTCTCGCTTCCCAATTTTCTTAAACTTTGAATTTTTCTTGAATTTTGAATTTTTGAAATTTTAAATTTTTGAAATTTTGAATTTTAAATTTCAAGTTTCTTAAATTTTGAACGTCCAAAAAAGCTGAAAAATATCCTGCCGATGTAAAAAGTGTTGCTGTTTTTGGACGAAATATTTGAAAATTTAGACATTTTGACATCAGCATGAATTTTCGGTCAGGTCACTGCCTCTCGTTTCCAAATTCAAATACAAGAGATGAGTACACGGGTCGACTATGAATTTGGCACGAAACACTGGTTACCGATAACGTGTTCGAGCGCACTTCGAAAAAAAAAGAATTCGTTCGCTGCCGCTCATATTTCATCGCGTATTGCGGTGCCTGCATTCATCATCATTTGGAACAAATGGCATAGTTTTCGAAAACCACATTCGCAAACCCATTCGCACAAAGAGGACATCAAAGAAACAAACATTTCATTGCTCTCAATATTTTATGGATATTGATGAAAAAACCAGTGTGTGGCAGTGGGGCCACATGGCAGAAGTTAAACTTTAATGGATTACCTTTGAAATTTTTCGTGAGGAATCATCATGAGTTTTGAGGAGATCGCATTGTAAGAGAATGCAGAGAGAGAGAGAAGAGAGAGAGGAAGCATATACAGGCTTTGGTTCGCATTGCAGTAGTGGGGATATCGAAGAGGAGTCTTTAGAGCAATTGCTAATAGAGAAGACATAGACTATAGAAAGTATACTTGTGAGAGAGGGAGACAGAGATATATTCGTTCGTATGGTTTTTTTTTTAATTCACTCCATTTCGAAAAAAAAGTTTAACTTCAAATATTTTACTATTTGGTTGAAAATGTAACTGCATGGTGAGAGAGAGCAGAGAGAGAGAGAGAGAGAGAGAGAGAAGAGAGAGAGGGAGCATATATACAGGCTTTGGTTAGCGTGGCAATAGTGGGGATATCTAAGAGGAGTATTTAAGAGCAATATCTGGAAGAGAAGATATAGACTATAGATAGTATACTTGTAAGAGAGAGACAGAGATGTATCCGCTCGTACGGTCGGTCGATTTTTTTCAATTCAATCCTGTCCGAAAAAAAAGTTTCACTTCAAAAATGTTACTATTTGGTTGAAAATGTGACTGCAGGGTAAGAGAGTGCAGAGAGAGAGAGAGAGAGAATAGAGAGAAAGCATATATACAGGCTTTGGTTAGAGTGGCAATAGTGGGGATATCTAAGAGGAATCTTTAGAGCAACATCTAAATTATATGATATAGACTATAGAAAGTATACTTGTAAGAGAGAGACAGATTTGTATCCGTTCGTACGGTCGGTCGTTTTTTTTTTCAATTCACTCCCGACCGAAAAAAAAACTTTCACTTCAAAAATGTTACTATTTGGTTGAAAATGTGACTGCATGGTAAGAGAGTGCAGAAAGAGAGAGAGGGAGCACATATACAGGCTTTGGTTAGAGTGGCAATAGTGGGGATATCGAAAAGGAGCCTTTAGAAAATTGAAAATTCGTCTTGAAACTTCAAGTAGTTGGTTCTTGAATAATTTCATGTTAATTGTTTTTTTCTACTGGTCAAAAATCAATAGTTTTTAAATACTGATTTTTATTTCTAAGTTGTGAAAAAATGACTCTCTAGCTCCGCTGGGATCCGAACCCAGGTCTTTCAGATTGCCGGTCATCAATTTTGTCGAAAATACAACTATTTTGATAATACCTTTCTTAAAGAATTCCTACTTTTCCCCTTTTTCAAAAAACTTACCCTTCTTCAAGAAACTTCCCCTTTTCCCCTTTTTCTCGTTTTCTTCTCGTAATTGGGAACTGAATAAAAACACCCAATAAGAAAATAAACAATTTTTTGTTGAAAAGTCTACTACTATAATTTTTTTTCTGAATTCATCTCTTTTGCTTAAAACTTTTACCATTTGGTTGAAAATTTAATTTTTATCAAAATACAACTGTTTTAATGAAAATTTATCTTTTTAGTTGAAAATTCGACCTTTTAGCTTGAAATTTCAAGTATTTGGTTCTTGGTTGACCATTTGGTTGAAAAGTTATCTTTTTAGGTTGAAAATTCAACTATTTTGTTAAAAAATTCAACTATTTGGTGGAAAACTCTATCATTTTGTTAAGAATTTAACGTTTTATCTTCAAAATGGTAAAAATAGTGTTATTTTACTCTTAGCTTTATTTTTTGGTTGAAAAGTCTAATATCACAACTGTTTTCGAAAAACTTCCCCTTTTTCTCCTTTTTTTGCTTAATTTTGTTAAAAATGTTATTATTCAGTTGAAAATTTAATTATTTTGTTCAACATTCAACTATTTTGTTGAAAATTCATCTTTTTTATGGAAAATTCGTCTTTTTCGATTGAAAATTCATCTTTTTGGTATAAAAGTCACCTTTCTTGTTTGAACTGAACTTTTTTGATTGTTGAAAATTGATGTATTTTTTTTAAAATTCGTCTTTTTTGGGAGAAACTCAATTTTTTTGTTAAATATCACATTGCTTAGTTCAAAATGATCTGTTTTAGATGAAGATTCGAATATTTTGTTAAAAAGTTGTCTTTGTTGGTTAAATCCAACTGTTTTTTTATTTTTAATTAAATTTTTTTTTTTTGAATATCAACTATTACATTTTTGGTTGAAAACTCATCTTTTTAGATTAAAAATTCAACTCCTTGGTTGAAAGTTGAACTACCTTCTTGAAAAGACTTTTTTTTTTTGTTGAAAATTTATAATTTTATTCAAAACACTTTTTTTCACCAAACATTTTTTTTAACCAAAAATTTAACTATTTTGTTGAAAATTTGACCGATTGGTTGTAAAATAACTTTTTTGTTGAAAATTCATATTTTCGGGTTAAAACTTCAACTGTTTTAATAGAAAAATCGTCTTTTTGACTTCAAAATTAAACAATTTGGTAGAAAATTTAACTATTTGGTTGAAAATCAAATTGCTTAGTTGAAAATAATCTGTTTTGGATGAGGATTCAAGTATTTTGTTGAAAATTTGTCTTTTTTGGTTAAATCCAACCGTTTTTTTTTTATTTTAAATTAAAATCTGTTTTTTTTTAATATCAAGTATTACATTTTTCGTTGAAAATTCATCTTTTTAGATTAAAAATTCAACTCCTAGGTTGAAAGTTGAACTACTTTCTTTAAAATTCCTATTTTTGGTTGCGGAGCTATAATTTTATTTTAAAAACTTCGTTTTTTTTATTTGGTTTTTAATTTTTTTTAACTGAAAATTCAACTATCTGGTTGAAAACTTTATTAATTTTTTGAAAATTCAACATTTCGTCTTAAAAATGGTAAAAATAGTGTTATTTTACTCTTAGCTTTATTTTTTAGTTAAAAAGTCTACTATTACAACTGCTTTTGAAAAACTTTCCCTTTTTACAATTTTTTCGCTAAATTTTGTTAAAAATTTTATTATTTAGTTGAAAATTTAATTATTTTGTTGAAAATCCAACTATTTTGTGGAAAATTCATATTTTTATGGAAATTTCGTCTTTTTCGATTGAAAATTAATCTTTTTGGTATAAAAGCCACCTTTCTTGTTTGAATTGAACTTTTTTGATGAAGATTCGTCTTTATGGCTTAAAACTTCAACTATTTGGTTCTTGGTTGAAGTTTAATATTTTTTATTTGAAAATTCGACCATTTAGTAGAAAATTCATCTTTGTAGGGTTAACAATTCAACTATGTTCTTAAAATTTTTATTATTCTCTTGAAAATTTGATTATTTTACTATTACATTTTTGGTTCAAAATTTACCCCTTTTGGTTAAAAATTTTTCTTATTTAGTTGGAAATTGAATTACTTTGTTGAAAATTAAACTATTTTGTTGAAGAGTCCTTCTTTTTATTAGAAATGATATTAAAATATGGGCAATATAAAAAAAAAATGTTTACCCTCCCATCTACTCTTAATTATTCCATTTTTTGTTTTTGTCTCCTGTGTAAGATAGCTTTTTTGTTTAAATTATTTTTTTAAACATTGGGAAAAGAGGAAAAATAATTCACTTAAAATAATAAAATACTATTTAAAAATGATTTTTGTACCGGTTCAATTGTTATTTGTTCATGGCTAAAAAGTCAAAGCAAAACTAAAGCGTTACTCTAAGAAAATATAGTTATAAACAATAAGCAATTGTTTAGATAAGAATATTTGTTAATTGCATTCATTATTACATCACTAATTGAAAAGTGGACCAAAAGTTTAAAATATCAGAAAAAAACCCCAAATTTTTAGCACATATCTAAGAGAAGATAGTTATAAATATTGATCAATGATTTAAACAACTATATTTGTTAAGTTATTAATTATTTATTATTATTATTAATTAATAATTAATTAATTCTTAATTTTTTAAGTGAAAATTAAGTAAAAAGTTGAAAACTTCAAATGAAACCGCAACTATTTAGCATTAATAAAGAAGAAGATAGTTAGGAACATTATTAATTTGTTCAAATAATTATTTTTGCTGAATAAAAATAATTATTAACTCATTCCAATTCAAAAGTAGAAAAATAGTTGGGAATATCCGAAAAAACCACGACTTTTATTTTATTTAGAAACAAAATCTACTAAGTGGAACTACTTTGATAAAATTGTTTAATAATTTTTTTAACTAAAAATTGAAGCTTTGTCTTTTGTGGCAGAATATTATTCTTCTTGGTTACTAATTCATCTTTTTGGTTGAAAATTGAACTATGAGATTGAAAATGCCATTGAAAATTAAAATATTCGGTTGAAAATTATCGTTTTTATTGAAAATTAATTCTTTTAACTGAAAATTTGACTAAATTTTTTTTCTGTAGACATTTAATCTTTTTGATAGAAAATTAATTTGTTTGGTTGAAAATTTCACTATTTCGTTGAAAATTTATTTGATTACAAACTTATTTCTCTAACTGAAAATTAAACTATTCTGTTTTTTGTTGAAAATTGAGCTTTTTTATTTGAAAATTCATCTACTTTGTTGAAATTTTTTTTATGGAAAATTGACCTATTTGGTTGAAAATTCCATTAAAAACTAAAATATTGGGTTGAAAATTCATGTATTTTGTTAATAGTTATTCTTTTCGGTAGAATAATAGTTTTCTTTTTCATCGAAAATCAGTTTTTTTTACTACAAATTTGACTATTCCATTTTATGTCGACATTTTTTTCATAGACATTTAATTTTTGTTGTTGAAAATTTACCTTTTTTAGTTGAAAAAGCATCTATTTTGTAGAAAATTTGTCTTTTTCGTAGCAAATTAACCTTTTTGGTTGAAAATTCACATATTAGTTTGAAAAATCCATTAAAAATTAAAATTTTTGTTTTAAAATTCACGAAGTTTGTTAAAAATGATTCTTTCTTGGTAGAAAATTATTTTGTTGTTGTTGAAATTTCATTTCTTTGGTTGAAAATTAATTTTTTCATTGAAAATTAATTTTTTTAACTATTCAATGTTTCGTCGAAATTTTTTTCATGAACATTTGATCTTCTTAGTTGAAAATTCATCTGTTTGGTTAAAAATTTAACTATTTCATCGAAAATTTATTTTATTTGGTTAAAAACTTACTTTTCCAACTTAAAATTAATCTGATCAACTTTTTGTTGAAAATTCATCTTTTTTAGTTGAAAATTCATTTATTTTGTTAAAATTTCGTCTTTTTTTGGTAGCAATGTCACCTTTTTGATTTGAAATTTAACTATTTGGTTGTAGAATTTTTTTTTTTTATTGCAAACACATCATTTTAGTTAAAAGTTCATTCCTTTGGTTAAAAATTTAACAAATTTTGTTGAATTTTTTTTTTTTTTACAATGAATTTTTTATTAGAAATGTAGCTATTTCATTTTTGCTAGAAAATTGACCTTTTTTAGTTAAAAATTCACTTATTTTGTTGAAAACTCGTATATTCTAGTCGAAAATTCAATAATTTTGGTACAAAATTCATATTTTTGGGTCGTAAATTTAACTTTTTTTTTTATTTTTCTTTATGACTTAGAAACTCAACATTATGGATGAGATTTTTTTCTTTATTGATTAAAAAATCTCGTTTGGTTGAAAATTTAACTATTACACTTTTTATTGAAAATTAATTTTTTTTATCAAGGATTCATCAGTTTGGTTGAAAATTTAACTATTTTGTTGCAGATTCTCTTTTTCTTGGTTGAAAATCAATTATTTTAACTGAAAATGTGATGATAACATTTTAAATTAATAAATATCAATTAACTGAAACTCGATTATTTATTATGTGTGTGAATTTGGCAAAATTTCTTCGAGTTTTTCGAATCGAAAATTATTCATAATAATAATAAATTGTTTAAACACTTAATTTTGTTAACTTTAATTAATTATTTACCTCACTCTAAATGGAAATCTACGATTTCCTATTCCTTCCTATATCAAAGCTTCCGATTCGTTAGATTGCATAAAACTTTTCCAGAGATTCGATTAATCATGGTCACATTGATTTATGGGGATCACAAAAATTGAAAAACTTTTCAGATTTTTCTCGATTACTGTAAATTATGCCGGAGCTCTAAGGAGAGAAAATAAAACCAACAGGTATTCCACGATATTATATTAAAAACAGGTGTTCAAAATTTATAACATATAAAAATATTTTCCACCTTACAGTTAGTAAAGCGTGCCGGCCTCGGACTCACTTAAGAGATCAAAAATAGTGTAAATAGTGTCAAAATTAAAAAAAAAGTATCGAAATAGTGTCATAAAATTTTTCGAGTATTAAAAATAAAGTTCAATCTTTATTTAAAATGTTTTTCTTTAGACTATAAATTATTAAAATTCCTATTTATTTATCCCAGGCTTCATACTCTTTCC
>JAABKJ010013265.1:0-10346 GCA_011634705.1 Andricus grossulariae
ATTTTTACTTATATTTAATTATTAATATTTATATATTATATGACTCTGAAGGTGAATCTGAAAATTTTGTCCGTTTTTACGTATCTCTTTCTCTTTACAAGATACGTTATATTTATCCTAATTTTAAATTTTTTAGGAAAATTTTTAGGCATCTGAAATCGACGAAACCCGCAGATTCTGAATTTCTAACTTTTGAATCTGTATATGCAACATTGAAAAAAAGAAATTATTATCAATTTTTAATCCTCTTGGGTTGGCCTACTTACGGTCCTAGCCGATGAGCTACCTGGTGGTTTCTAATGCCGGCAGCTTTGTTTGTAGATTCTGTTCCTTCTCCGCTTCCTGCTGTTCTCGATATTTTCTCTCTTCAGCAAGGATTCGTTGGGTCCTCTTTTCCAGCTCCTCCAATCACTGGTTGATCTGTATCCACACTCGTTCTGAGTTAGAATTAATTGCGTTGGAGGGCGTACTAAGAGTGTCGTCTATATTGTTCGGTGATATGTTCCTGATCGTACTGTCCAAGTCTTCGGCCTCACTGCCGTTATCTGTGCAAGATTTTCTCGCGGCTTTAGACGATTGGAGATTTGCTTTGCTCATTTTGAGAATGTTTGTTATCATTAATTCACCGAAATAGAAATGTCTTTATTCACTCAATCTTAATTTAAAGAAGAGAAAGTTTTTTCTTAAAATCTTTATATTCGCGGTCGAAATAATTTTTTATTCGCGATTTATTCACTGTTTGTACCGTTTGCACTTCACTCCGACCATGATTTCGTGATCGTGTGTTTACGGTAGAACGTTTAATCTAAAGTCTCATTTACTAAAATAATTCTCTGTTTCCAAGTACGAATCTCTGTGTATCTTCCATGGAACGAGAAAACGGATTCACTTTCAAATGTGGTTTCTTGGCTTAGTTTATCAAGAACGGTATAAGATTCGCGATAGGAAATTTTCGTTTCATATACCACGGTTACGCGTCCTTCACACTCAATTATCAGAATAAATTATTCATATGAGGGCGCAGTCCCATGGAGACAGATTAGTAGAATAGTGGAACAGTTTTGACCCATGAGGTGCCTGCACAAGCTCTAGCAGTCACCTCATTGGTCAAAACTGTTCCACTATTCTACTAATCTACCTTCATGGGACTGCGCACTGAGACCCTATTCGTAGCACTTGCTTTTTCATTTTTTCTCGTGTTCGTAAAGACCTGATATCTTCATCATTATTGTCTTTTAAATTTTTCACGCACTTGGGAATGGGTAAAGCCACAAATTATTGGCCCATTGCCTGTTTGCGCTCCGCGAGCCATTTATTCAATCTCTCCATACTACGAGTGTCATTTTCAAGCTTCACTCGTTCTAACATTCTACCTAAATCCTCCATATTATGAGGTACAACGCGTTGACTCGTAGGCGGTTGGAAATACACTTTTTTGAATGATTGGTTCGTGAAGAATGCATTAACGATTTTTTTTTGTATTTTCATCCATTTTACAAGGTTGCTTTTCACCTGAATAATCTTATTCTTTTTTCAACTCGTTAGCCCCACGTTGGGCGCCAATTGTAACCACCGGCTTTTGATTGAACTATCTATTTGAATCAATTAATAATTCGAGGAAGATTATAATTAAAGTAGCGCTAGATAAGAAAAATTACTAAAAATTGTATCCACTCGTTAGGGAGTTTTTCTAATATTTGGTTTTTCTTAGGAATAATAATGTGATCTGCACGTTGGGCAGTCGCATAATAAAGCAAGCAGAAAACGTCTCTGAATCTCTCCCTGTGGAGAATCGTAACTTAAAATCTAATAATCTGCACAACTGGCAGTCTGAGAAATCAAAGCAACACAATTTAGTCAATACACATTAGAGAGATGCTTATATTTCTATGGAGAGAACTTCAAATTTTGCTTTCGCGTGAAAAAGACATCATTTGCGCACGCAGTGCTTTAAAATCAAAATTTTTCTATCTCTTTCTTTTTATAGAATAAAATAGCGGAAGCCTGTTTGATCGTAATTATTTAATCAAATTAGATTTTTATTTTTATTAATATTATCAAAGTTTTACTTTTATCAAACCGTCTTAGAAAGTAAAGTAATCCTAGAGAGATGCGCTTGCTTAATGAAGTCAAAAGTGTCCTCTAGAGATTGGAATGTTTTGTTAAAATTCTCTCTGATCCTTTTTAGGGCACTGTCCTCTAGAGCCACTCTTTATAAAACAAGTGCCTTTTGAATATTCGGGGATATCTGTTTATCCTGAGCCTCAAATAATAAATTTATTTTCATGAGTAATAAATGGCACTTAAGGCACACAAAAGGTAATCTGGTAATTATCTACTTCATTTTATAATAACCGATTATGTTTATATAGCTTGTCTATCAGGTATTAAGAATCCTCAGCCTATGAGGGTGCTGTACGAGCACGTTCGAAGCCTACAAATGGGCTAAGGAATGTCTCACCGCAGTTAGCGTCCTATTTTCTCAATTAGGAGGGCGAAATCGAGTATTTGCGAGCAGACTCGACTTTAAGAAACTTTTCTCTTCATTTTATATATTGGGCTCTTCAAGTCCCGTTTAAAATGGAGAGATTTTTCTCTGTCTCTAGCGTTCTCACTCACTTTACCTTAGCAACCAGGCGGAGCGTTATGACCCCTCGTTCTGCTTGTGGACAAAGTGAGTTTATGGCCGCTTTTAAAACAAATCAGAAATCTCTAAATTGACGGTGGAACTATGCCACGATCCAAAATTTATTTATGCTCGAAAATACACAAAGAGTTTCTTTTTCTTGATGCTGACGAACAGAGATCGCTTTAAAGTTCAGTCTCTTTTAGAAAGAGTTGTCCGAGATATGATCCCTTCGACTCTTTCTTAGAGAACTTCACTCTTTATGGAAGATACTTCAAAATAAGTGGGTTTTTACGCCAAGTATTTTACCGTACTCCACACGGGGGAAAGTTTTAATGCAACAAGAAATGAAAGAAAATTCTCTCAAGTCTTCTTGCAAGGCTTCCACCCTGCGATCCGCGTTTTTCAGCAGCGAGATCTAGAATGCTGTTTTTCGCTCTGGAAACGCTTTTTATTTCCAGGTTCCACTGTGCCCTCCCCCGCTTACGTAGTGGCGTTCGAGTGGGAGTTCTAGAGTCTGCACCTTAGAATCTCTCCTGTGTGATGCCACTTTTCGTCAGAATCACATAGGAGATATTCCGCTTGCCTATCTCTAGGAACCCCTTGTAACTCGAGGGTTACAATATATATATTCCTTCCTTTCTTAAAAGATCATATCAATTTATCCTTCCATAAACTCTAAAAAAAACACTAATACTATGACAGACGACTGACAAACGAGTCCACAAATTTTGTTGGTAAAATAATAGAAATTAGAGCGCTAGAAAACATATCTTAATTGCTAGTGTGAAGTTGGCACCCCAAACTTGAAATATTAATAACTTTTACAATTCTTACCGTCAAACGTCGAAAGTTGACCCACAAACACCGTCACACGACCGACAAACGATTACAAAAAAAAATTGGATATTCCAAAGGGGTGCCATCTTCACAGGCATGTTATCCTGCGATAAATCTGGTAATACTTGAATAATTATCTAGTAATATCAATCCTGAGAAGAAACATGACTAAAATATTACTATATTTATCAGTGGTTGGAAAGATCGCTTGCAAATGTATGCGTACGCGCGAGCATACATGCAGAGGTGTAAAAGTACCCTTAAGCGGGGCACATACACATTTGCACAGCGCACAACGCATGGCGCAGAAGGTTAACATATAAAGGTCATAGAGTTTTTCAAACTTTATAAATCGATTTGTCTCTAATAAATTTGTGTCATCAACAAAATGTACATTTATATATTAGAATGTTATTTATCAATTACATTTACGTTCTTATGTTTTCATGGTAAAAATTAGATTCATTCATCTTTTTAACCTTACAAACTTTTCTGTAAAATTTACGGACCCTCGTAATTCTGTTACAGACCTCCGTTACTTTTGCATGTATTTTTCTGAAAGAATTGGCGACATGAGAATTATTTATCCACTCTAAAACGGAGATATTCAAAATGTTATTAATTGTCATGAATATCAAAATTTGTATGTACTTTTGATCACTTTTATTCAGTATTATTTACAAACTTCCAGCCTTCATGATTCAAAAGCATTAAATGTTAATGTTATTATTTATCATTACTTGAATACGATAAATCTTGTGTCACGCTGTGACACCGTCTCATTGAAAATTGATTTTCTGGGAAGTGAATAAATTTTTTCGATAAAACCTGCTTTCTCCGTGTTTATCAACTGAACATCTCGGCGGGGACATTTCATAATTCAAAAAACAAAGTAACAATTACAATTCTTGTGAAGATTTTAAGACGATTTTCAGAAACCATAAAATTCTAACCTCAAAAGTAAAACTCAGTTTTCTCCGAAATGAATGATTTTTCTATGAAGTTTTTGCCCTCTGTATTCAGTAACCGTTCCACCGTTTATATGTAATATGAAATCACATTAGAAATCTCTCATTTTCTTAGCAGGCTTTTTTTAAGTAATGATAAATGTTGTTGGCGAAACCACATAAAATATTGCACAGACACATATTTATATGTATTCTTCTTCTTCTTTCTTGCTTATGGCTTCTTCATGTAAAAATGATAAATCTTACTTTCAATACATATATACAAATGAAGATAACGATAATTTACTTTTCAGATTGCATTATATGGTGATTCGTGGACAAAGTTTTCGCTCTGACATTTTCAAGATGAATTGAATCTTGATTTCTTATCGTGAATTATCTCCATGAATATAAAATTTATCTCGCTCAAACTGCTCGGTCATACTAACAAAATGATGGAATTAAGCGGTTGCGTGACTTGGACGAAACGGAGCACTCAAGTGGCTAGACCATGTATTTATTGGATCATGGGCTACACGATGTATTTATTGGATCATACATATGTGAACGTCCGCGAAGAAAGGGACCTAATGCATCAAAGTTCAATTTGACAGGACGGGCGATCGTAGCAGAGCCCGCAAGGCAGCATTTGAGAAGTGGGGATGTGGGCACCTTGCACTACTGCGCATGCGATGCATAAGGCGCTTCATTGGCTGCCGTGCGCGCGCTTATTTGAAATGTTAAAAAATACAATTTTGTTTATTTATTATTAATAAAATTATAAATGAAATTTGCATATCCATTTCAATTAATATATAACATTTTAAAAGCATAAATTAGTAAAAATAATTTGAAAAATAAAAAAAGATTACATTACATAACATGATATTTTTTATTCACTGAATACTCATTTTATTTGTTAACCCAATGCTCATAATATATTAAAACCCATCCACGTACCACTTGAATATGGTGAAATATAATTATTTGTAATTATTAATAATAAATTAAATCAATTGTATTTTTTAACATTTCAAATAAGCACGCGAACGGCAGCCAATAAAGCGCCTTATGCATCGCCTGCGCATTAGTGCAAGGTGCCCGCGTTGGGTGCACTGCTCCCTCCACTTGCCAGACGCTTTTAGCCACGAGCCAGTGGAACTCACGGACACGTCACGTACAGTTGTGTGGTAAGTGCTGGGACTGACTTTCGTAGGCCTCTCGTTCGGTCTCCGAATACGCTTGTCATTCCTATGTTTGTAGCTTAATAGCAAGATAAGTGATTAGGTTAAAGAATTTCTGATTATTGGAAATAAAAGAGTAACTCAGAAACCATCGATTGGCGTAAGAAAATGAAAATCGATTTTTTCCGCATTAGGTCCCTTTCTTCGCGGACGGTCACATATTTTCGGCAGCATATCTGGGCGACTATTGAAATAAAAAATTTCGAAAAAAATGTAAATCATTTTTCAAGACCTTTTTTAAGAACTACGTGTGCAATTTTTTGAACATCTTAATAAAAGACATTGCGTGCATTCTACAAGGTCGATGCAATAACTTTTGTAAAAAATCTTGGAGATATTACCTTGATTACAAATACTTTTGTTTCTCTGCAAAAATCTCAATCTTTTTTTTTTGTTTTTAAATAATAATTTTTGTAAACAAATACGGATATCTTTCTTTTAGCTTTCGTTTTTAAACGTGTCTTTGAAATAAGATATCAAACAAAAACTTTGTCTCTGATACGTTTTCTTTTGATTCCAATCATTTGGATTCTCGATTTTTCTTAGTTATTTATCTATTAGCTTCCTGACAATCTTTCTCTCTGTCAATAATCTGAAATAAACGTTCTCTTGGTAATAACAATTGTTATCAAAAAGGTCCTAGATATACCGAATCTGCTACTTTTATTCGCGTTGCTTGAATCAAACACAAAGAAAAACTTTTATTTCTCTTGAATTTGCTCTTAATTCAAACAATTTTTTAATTATGGCTTTAAAAACAATTAACTTCAAAATAATCTGTGCTCTATCCCACTGCAATTTTACATTCAGGATTTTCAATTTTTTTTAGTTATTTATCTGGTAGCTTCCTCATAATCTTTCTCTCTGTTATCACTCTGAAAATATCGTTCTCTTGCTAGTAACAATTTTTATGAACCCAAACTTACATTTAACAAAATTGTTTGATGATATTTTATGTTTTTGCTTTCACGCAAGAAAAATCTTTTGCGGTAACCTCACAGAGAGAAAGATTGTCAGGAAGCTACCAGCTATTGAAATAGATGTATTGTCATTATCTTGTTCTTATAATTAAAAAAAGTGCGCATTCTATAAAAAAACAATTATGGTAATAAACATTCCATTGCACTTTGTGTCTTGTTTCCAAAAACTTAATTTGTTCATTTTTAAGGTTATTTTTCACGATTTAAACAAAAAATATGCATCCTATCAGAAAATAATTTAAAACAAAATTTGTAGATCTTGTTTGAGTGAACAACTTTTGTTTATCAATTTTTTTCATACCTTGTGCTGTATTTCCAAAAAAATTGTTATTGTTAATGTTTTTTTTACGATTTAAGCAAAAATTACGCGTCCTATCAAAAAATTATTGAGGACAAATTTCTAGCTCTTTTTTGGATAAGCAACTTTTGTCTATTAATTTTCTCATAGCTTGTTTTTTTTGTCGAAAAATTTAATTTTTTAATTTTTGTTTGATTTTTTATGATCAAAACAAAAACTACGCGTTCCTTCACAAAATGATTATTGAAGGCTAAATTGTTCGACATTTTAAATACTATGAACAACCATACATAAAATGTTTAAATCTTGAAATTAATGGTCTCAACAAATTTAAAAATGCTCTAACTTTTTGAATTTTCATCCAGAATAGCTGGCTAACGAAAATAATCCGCGAAAGTAATTTTTGACATAAAACCAATACCTTCTCATTGAGATGAGAATTGTAAAAATTAAAAATTGCATTTTGCGGTCAAACTATGCAAGATATGAAAAAAATTAATTTACAATAATTGTTTACTCAAAAATATCTACAAATTTAAAATTAATAATTAATAATTATAATAATAATCAAAAAGTAACATTTAAAAATAAAAAAATTAAATTTTCAGTAAAATTACACAAGATACGAAAAAAAATGAATAGACAAAAGTTGTTGAATCAAAAAAGATCTAAAAATTTTGTTATCAATCATTTTTGCTTTTGAAGTTTACGAAAGTGGTCAGCTGTCATGCATATAAATATTCCCAGCAGCTTTTCGACTCAATGATCTCTATACATTAGTATATTATGTATCATTTGAATCAGCTTGTAGCTACTGAGTCCATAGGGTTTGGATGAACTGCTTTAAAAAGCGATTATTGTGATTAATACCCATTCTATTGATCATAAGGATCATAAGCATTTTTTGAAAGACTAAATATATCAAATCTTAACAAAAGGGTCAAAGAATGGGTGTGAAATCTTCTTTTGGAACTGTAGTACACAATACTTTGTTTGCCATCGATTTTTTGACTTGAAGTCCTTCAAAAAGAGAAATTTTCAACAAACTAGTTCAATTTTCAACCAAACAATATTTCAATAATTCAGCACATAATTTCAGCACAGCAATTGCACACACTTCATTATAATTACACGCACCCCACTTTACTTAGGCTTTAAAGTATATTACCATTCATGAGTGTCCAGATCATATTCTTCGTATAGCTGGCCCATTGTAATGGATTTTGGATTTAAGACGAATGTCTGCACTGGCGTAAATGGTTTACCATTTACGCCATTTTCAAAGTTTATGATATTTTTTAGTTCATGCTTTCCTGATCAAAAAATCCTAATGGCAAAAACTCAAATTATGAACAGTTTTTGCGCTACGATGATTTGAAAGTCAGATTTGGGTACATGTTTTTACCTGTGGAATGTAATATATCACAGACTTTTTTTCCACCTTTTGCATTGCTCTCGTGTAAGTTTATGCAGAAAAAGAATTGCACTGACGAACAATGCGATTTAATCGCGTTGCAAGTGATAAGCGCTAAGTGTTCGGGCGATGCGCTAAGCGCTTGGGCAACGCACAAAGCGTTCATATGCATGTTATCGAGCTTCAAATGCGAAATTCGATTTCTATTATCAAGAGGCGATTGGTTGTCTGAATCGGTAATACAAATAGCTAATTTACAAACGCATGAGTTCAAGTCCGCAATAATCATTTGATTACGAACACAGCACCGCTGGGGGTTGATTTTGTGATCTACGTATGTACATACATACCTTTTACGCTTTGCGTTTAAGTTAAAGTTGGAGCGTTGGAACGAGATAAGCATTCCTTATACAGTGTTTTAAAATGCTTGACTTAACCTGGCGCGGGCGAATCAAAGTCAAACAGCAACGCTGGGAGTTTATTATGTTGTTTGAGTGCTTTTCTTAAACGCTTAGCGTTGAAGGTAGGATGGAAGCATTGGCACGAAAGGAGAATTCTGTAAAAGTTACTTTAGAGTGCTTGACATAAACCGGTTGATCAGTGCCCAATTGCAACGCTGGGTATCGATTCTTTTGTCTGGCCATTCACCTTAAGCGCTTTGCGACGAACTTGGCATGCAATCTTCCAATCGCAAGTAGCGTTTGTCATGCGTTTGTGAATTAGCTATTTGTATCACCGATTCAGGCAACCAAACGCTTCTTGATAATAGAAATTGAATTTCGCGTGTGAAGCTCGATAACATGCGCAATTATAATCACGCTTTGTGCGTTGCCTATGTGCTCAGCGCATCGCCGGAACGCTTAGCGCTTATCACTTCCAACGCGATTACATCGCATCGTTCGTTCGTGCAATTCTTTTTCTACATAAAATTGCACGAGAGCAATGCAAAGGGAGGAAAAAAGTCTGTGATATATTCCACTCCAGAGGTAAAAATATGTACCAATATCTGACTTTTGAATCGTCGCAGCCCAAAAACTGTTCATAATTTGAGTTTTAGCCATTAGGATTGTTTGATCAGGAGAGCATAAACTAGAAAATATCAAAAACTTTGAAAATTCTACCGGTGCTTTTTTTACCATGTAATTGGTACGGGGTCCTTTGTTTTCGTTTTCAATACGATGAAATGTACCTTCATTTCATGAAACAAATTTGTTTGTATCAACCCACATTGGTGACTCACATGACAAAATTTGCTCGTAAAAGAGTCGCAAACTTCTAGCTAGGTCTCGGATACGAGAAAACGGAAATGGAATGTTGAATCTTATTTTTATGAGAAATTTATAGACAAAAAGGAAGTTTGCCCAATAAAAATAAGACTTTGGCAAACGTCACCGCCTCAATTTCTTTCGTTTGATGAAAAAATGCTGCCTTAATTTGTCCTTTATTTAAAAAAATTGTTTTACAAGTTCCTCTAGGCCGTTTTACGTCTGAAAATGAATTTTTTTAAGTTTCAAGTAAAAAAAAATCTGTGCTTCCAGCTCGACTTTGTGTAAATTGCGAACTTTTTTACATATCAAAAATGTATTTTATATTAATTTCTGTACCTTGCCTCGGCCCGGGACTGCTTACTCAGATATTGCAAAATAAAATACAAATTTTATTTTTCATGATTACTTTAATATTTGTTCTTTGTATGGCATTAATCTCTATTCAAAGCTAGTTTGAAATTGTATCATTTCAATAAAAATAACATTAAAAATGTCAGTCAAAAATCGAGCGCGAAGTGCAAGTGCCACGATGAGAATGTGTACCTCAAAGCCTACAGAGCTTTCAGCAATTTAATCTTCAATTATACTTCATTGAGTAGAAAATGAAGAGTATGGAGACGCATAAAAAACGAGTAGGGTAAGGAGGGGCAGTGCCGACCAGTTAACAGTCAATGATTTTTTTAAAGTTAATAAGATGTAGAATTGATCCATTTTTTTCATTTCGAGTCC
>JAABKJ010013266.1:0-10346 GCA_011634705.1 Andricus grossulariae
TCTTTACACCAAAAAGAAAATTTTTCTAAAAAGCTGCTAGATTATGATAAAAAAGATTATTTTCATCTAAATAGTTGCATTTTCAACTACAACGATAAATTTTAAGCCAAAAATAAAATAGGTTAATTTTCAGTTAAGAAAGTCCATTTTTCACCTGAAACAACAAATTTCTTACAACCAAGTTAATTTACAACCAAATAATTAAATTTTTTACCAAAATAATTAAATTTTTTACCAAAATAATGAAATTTTTTATCAAAACAGGACAAACCTTTAAAAAATTAGTGGAATTTTCAAACCAAAAATACGATTTTTCTACAAAACAGTTGAATTTTCAACTAAAGATAGAATCTCTGAATTTGCAGTTAAAAACATTAATTTTCTACCTGTAGCGACGACTTTTCAGCAAAAAAGTTCAGTTACAACCCAATTGTCGAATTTTTGACCGAAATAATAAAAATTTTACCCCAAAATGACAAATCTTCAACAAAGAAGTCGAATTTTCTACAAAACAGTGGTATTTAGAATAAAAAAGTTCATTTTTGTCGAAATAGTTGAATTTTCAACTAAAAACGATTAGTTTTCAACCAAAAATAGGATAGTTCAATTTTCGATTGAAAAATCATTTTTCAACCTATAAAGACCGTAAAAAATTTCATTTACGACCAAATAGTTGAATTTTCGACCAGAATGATCTAATTTTTAACCCAAAAGGACAAATTTTCAACAATAAAACAGTGAAATTTTTAATTGAGATGACAAACTTCCTACAAAACAGTTGTGTTTATGACAAGAAAGTTTATTTTTATACTAATAGTTGCATTTTTGACTAAAAACGATGAATTGTTAACCAAAATTCAATAGTTAAATTTTCAGGTCAAAAAATTAAATTTCTACCTAGAACTACAAATTTTTTAAAAAATAAAGGCGAAACTGGATTCAGCGCTGGTTTTGGGGCTGACCTTGTCGTTATATCCAGAGACTGGGAACTATTTTGTTTCTTTCCTATTTTATCTCTCTCTGTTTTGTCACGCATGAGTGCACGCACATCCCCCCGCAAACGCCTTTCACGTTTCCCCACAGCGCAGCATCAATTCTCGGAAGAGCACAATCCAGTGGAGCTAAATCCGAGTTTCACTGTACATGAGTCTTCGAAAAAAGAGTTGAATTGTCAGCAAAAAAGTTAAATCTTTAACCAAAACCGATACATTTTCAGTCAAACAGTTGCATTATGAAACAAAAAGGATGAATTTTAAACCATGGAGATGAATTTTTCACCAAAAAGAAGAATTCCCTATAAAACAAATACATTTTCGAACAAAATAGTTTAATTTTCGTTCCAAAAATTTGAAGGGACTTCAAAAGAAGTCAAATATTCCAAATATATGAATTGGGATAGAATGAAGATTGCGTCGCACAAATTGTTATTTGCAGAACCGTGAATAAAATATATTTTTAACAACACCCTTACATTATTATATAATTGTATTTACCAGTAGAATTAAAAATAATCGCCAATGATAGAACCAGAAAAGAAAGGATCTTCATTTCTTGAAACTCAGGAAAAACTGATCACTGTTTTAACAAGGAATTTGAATGACAATCTAACTAATAATCATATTGGTTCTTATTAAATTATATAATGCATGCTATATTTCTTATCATACTAATTATATTTGCCCTAAGCTTGTCTTTGATCATATATTCGCATGTCATAAATCAGTTTTCAAACTAATTACAAATTTATTTGATACATTTGTAAAGGTATCTGCCAAGTTTTAATAAGAATATTTTATTTAGGTCATGTAGACTCAAAAACATACCCATAAAAATTCTTTGGATTGGGATAATACGCTAAAAATTATTTTTTCATGATAAATGTATTAAATAATTGTTTTTTGGGCTTAGACCACATGAATATCTTTCGATAGGTATCAGAGAGTAAAGCAAACTGAACTTTGTTAAGAAATGTTTGTTTTCAAAGATATCGCGCCCAAAGAAACAAAGTGATTTAAGTCACTTTTGACGATGTCTTAGTTATCAGCTCCAATTTCGATTTTAAACCCGGTGCTCAACAGCGAAATTAAATTATTTGATCTTCTACATCCAGCGACTCACCTTCAGCTTTGTCTACGGCTCGCCTGCGTCTACTTTTCGGCCTGCCTACAGCTACGCTTTCAGTTCGCCTACTGTTTTTAATTTCTTTATAATAGTCATAAATTCTGATAATATCACCTATTGCAGATAAGGACGTGTCCGACCTTGTTCAGTTTATGATGCAACGAGAGCCTTGGCCGATTTAAATCAAAGGGTATACCCGACAATGGATCAAGAGGCCAAACAACCCTTATATCAATATTGAACAAGAAGATTGACTGGACGAGACAGAATGATAGTGCCAATCTAGCAGCACATTGTTGACAAAATACGGATATTACCTGAAGCAAGGAAGAGAATACATAGGAGAGACGGGTGGATAAGGGAAGATCAACAGTTTCTCGCTGACACATCGCGCCTCTTTAGCGATTTCCCTGTTTCTGTTTAAACCTTGCCCAAGCCGAAAATGTTGAAACTTGTTGGAAAGCAATTTCGGAGGTTCGACACCCCTTGAATGAAAAGACTGAGAACATCATCCGCTTTAAGGAGTTTTGCGATAACCTCATAAAATCTCAGGAGAAATATCCCATAATCATTTTTGAAGAGATGAAGAAAGCATTGAGGGTCACAAAAGACTTCTCCGCTGCTGGACCAGATAGTATCAAGAATTTCTAGTGCAGGAAATTAACTTCTGCATACCTACATCTGGCCGGGATCGCGTTCCTTTACAAAGCCGCGGAGCAGCCAGCCGAGAACCTTGGCCTGGATCTCAACATCAGGAGTGAGGAAAACCCATTACTCGATCTAGATGCCTCACTTCAAAAAGCCAGAATGAAGAAAGTTAAAATAGGTGCAGAGCGTTTCATGCTTACTCTGGATACCTAGAATCCTGAGTACTATCAGGATGCCCCTATCATGCAGGAGCCTCGTATGTACAGAAGCACGATGCGGACCTTAAAGTGCTTCACCACCATCTTTGTCGCTCTTAAGCCATTGGCTACTAACCTGCCCTGCCGAATGCTCAGAGGGTGTTAGAGACAAGAGTGTTAGAGAGGGTGCGGACAGCAATAAGTGCCTAGAAGAAACCATAATATCGCGACAAAAGTCTCCATTGCAGGATGGAACCTGGTAGGATGAATCTCGGCAGGAGTTAACCCGTTAACCTGGACCTGTACCTCGCATGATGATGATATCTGTCAGGAGAATATGAAGTTCTGATACGAGCGACGCTGGAAATAGCGGTGCTATTAGGTAAACATTCGAACTGTGAACTTAATTCTGCAACAAGAAGGAGGAAATTAAATTTTCCCAAAGTACGTAAAGCAAGACAGAATGCGCATTACGGAAAAGGATCTCGCACCAAATGTACAGACAAAGGCTTTTTGCCAAAATGTCTAGTTATCATTTTTTTTATCTTTTAACTTGTAGATGGAGAATTCGAAAGATAGTCAGAAAAATGCAAATATTTGTGAAGAAATTTATATATTAGCTATGAAAAGTTCTTTAAAAACATCTAAGGGTTTTTGCGAAGAAGTCAAGATGTTGCCATGAATGCGTGTGATAATAAGACTATTTTAAATTTAAATAGGTTTCATATGGATAATCAATTTCTGTTAGATTCATATAGTTGTGGTTCATTTCTGATCAATTACGTGAAAAAAGTTGATGCAGGTCTCAGTAAATTATCAAGAGAACCAGCAACAAATATTAAAAATCCTAATTTAACTCGGAGACAAATTAAGAAAAATTGTACATGCTTAAAGTATTATATGATACGCGATGGTATTATTGATGAAGGAATTTGAAAAGCTGAAGATGAAAATAAATCTGAAATAGACAAGGAAATTGAAATTTGTAATAATGATAAAATTATTGAAGGTGATGTATAAAGGAACACCAAAAGTAATGCTCTACGGGTTGTCAGGAAAAGCTGCTTGGGGAATGCGTACATAAAAATCTTTAAGGTTTCGCTCACAAAAAATTGTAATAGTAAAAAAAAGTTGGTTCTGTTACCTTTGCATTGGCAGAGGCCACATTATTATTCATGCTATCTCCATTGGTCTACAACTTCATTAATCATTGGATAAATTGGACGGCTACAAAATCCTGATAGGGCCTATCTCAAACGCTGAATAGATTGAGCGACCATAAATTAATGAATCTTATGAGAGGGTCCAAACGAGAAAGAACGGGCTTAGATTTTCCTCAGATCCTTACTTCCAAGACTTTCAGGAGGAATTTCTGAGGGAAGTAGCAAAAATCATCTCGGAATCCTCTCGAGACAGGTCCGTCCCTCCCGCCTTTTTTATTTTTCGCGTGTCTTCTTAAAATAAAACACTAATTCTTATCCAACCACTAGAGGCGGAACTCGAGTATCTATTTACACAGTTAATGCACATGTTAATCTACCTGGACCATTTTAGAGTTGTGTGCATCGGACAAGCTGTTTAAGCAGGATTCTGTAAACTGTCGAGTTTCGACTTCCAAATACCATTTGTCAGGGTGTTATTTTGTATTTATTCGAAACAAGTAATGATGAGGATCATAGGAGGAGCATGAATATTAACCAAATTATATTTGGCCTAATTTTTATTTCATTGCAATTCATTTAACCGAGCAACATTCACCAATTTCTATTTATACGAATTAGATACGACTTGACCTTCAATTTATTTATACTAATTGCCAGTTGTCCTAATTTTGCAAAAATGGTAACAAGCGCTGTTTCTTGAGGACTTCAACGCCCTTTATCTGATAAACTTAAATGATTGAGAGTTCAAGCTAAAAAGTCGAATGTTTTAGACAAAGAGTTGACTTTTAAACCAGGAAATATGAATTTTTTTTACAAAGTATTTTTTTTAACCAAATAGTTGAATTTCCAACAAAAACATTAATTTCAAACTGAATAGTTGAATTTACAACCAAATGGTTGAACATCCAATCTACGAATGAAAGTAATACAAAAATAGTCGAATCTTCAAGCCAAAGAAAAAAAGAATTTTTTATAAGACAGTAGAATTTTCAAAATAAAAAATTTATTTTTAACCAAGAAAGATGACAAAAAAATATTTGAATATAATAATTTATATTCCAACCAAAAAATTCTCAATTTTCAATCAAACTCACCTGAATTCAATCTGAAAAGGCGAATTTTGAACCAAGTAGTTGAATTTCCAATGAAGAAGATTAATTTCCCACCCCAAAAAGACTTTTAAACAAAGTAGCTCAACTCTTTACCATATAGTTAAATTTTGAATGAAAAAAGGTGAATTCTCAATGAAGAATTCAATAGTTGAATTTTCAAGCGAATAAGTCGAATTTTTCAGAAAGCAGTTGACTTTTTAACCGAAAAGCAGAATTTTTAACAGGAAAGTTAATTGTTATTTAGGAAGGGTAAATTTCCAAGAAAAAAATCAAATTTTCAACTTAAAAATATAAGTTTCCAAACAAAAAAGAAATCGTTAAACTTTCAGTTTAAAAAACTAATTTTCGATGATTTAATAAAACAGTTAAATCCTCAACCAAAATTATGAATTTTCAACAAAATACATGCACTTTCTACCAAAAAGGTGAATTTTCCACTTAAAAATCAAAACTTTTTAACATAAAATGGTATAACTACATTTTTAAATAAAAAATTAGTTTTTAGCAGCAAAAAAAAAGAATTCTCTACAAAAAAGTCAAATTTTCAAATCATTGCCTTCATTTTCTACTGAAGTTGTTGAATTTTTAACAAAAACATGAATTCTCAACAAAGAAGTTCATTTTTAATATAAAACTTTGATTTTCGACAAAATTGTTAGATTTTTAAGCCAGAAAGACTAATTTTCAACCAAATACATGCATTTTTAAGCTGAAATACGAATTTTCAAAACGAGTATCAATTTTCAAGCAAATATGGCATAGTTACATTTTCAGAGAAGAAAATTAATTCTCGATTAAAAAACAAACCGAATTTTTTTTTTAATATTTAAATTTTCAACAAATAATGTGGATTTTCAACCCAGTACCTAAATTTCCAATAACAAGAAGAATTATTTTGTACCAAAGAGATACATTTTTCACTAAAATGATGAAGCTCAAACCAAAAAACTTAATTTTCAAGGACAGAGTTTAAAATTCAACCAAAGAGTTGAATCTTCAACAGAACAGTTGCTTTGTAACCAAGTAAAATAATTTCTTACAAAAAAAGATGAATTATCAACAAAATACATAAATTTTCAACCAAGCACTTAAATTTTCAATATAAAAAGAAGAATTCGGAACCAAAGAGATGAATTTTCAATCAAAATGATGTATCTTGAACAAAGGAAATTAATCTTCAAGAAAAGAGATCAACATTCAATCAAGGAGTTGAATCTTCAACCAAAAAGTTGATTTTTCCACTAAGAATAATTTTTTCCAAAAAAAGTTGATTTATCAGCAAAATACATGAATTTTTTACCAAAAACTTGAATTTTCAATAAAAGATGAATTAAGTTTGTAACAAATAATTGCATTTACAAAAAAAAAATAAAAATATTTAACCAAAATTAGAACATTGAAATTTTCAAGAACAAAAATTAATTTCCTACCAAAATAAACAAATTTTTAAGAAAGCAGTTAAATTTTCAACGAAAGAGCTCATTTAAAACAAAACAAAAGAATGATTCTTTGGAAAAGGGGAAAACGTTTCATGCATGGTCCCTAATCTGCTAAGTCAATCTGCCGTCTGAGTAAATCTTTGAATTATATCAATGTTTTTATATTGAAAATATTACTAAAAAATTTAATTAAAAGTTTATTGTCATACTATTATTCTATTTATATTTTATATTTTTAAAAAAGGTGAGAGGGGGGGGGCAGTTCCAGCGTCACATTTTCGCTGCGGAAATATGACATCTCGGAAACCACGTAATTTTGGCGACAGTATTAGTGTGACGATCCTTTCCTGTCTTATAACATGAGAGTTGGCCGAAAGTCATTTCAGATTTCAAACGAGTCATCTTCTTTTTCTGTTGCTTTTCATACTCAAACTGAAAATATTATATTTTTCATCCATCTTGATGAAACTTTCGGAGAAGAAAGCCTTAAAAATAATGAATGCATACGAGAAGCGCACTGCCGTAAGTACTATGAGCGCGGACGCTAAAGAAAGACCAGACGCTTATTGCACTGGAATCTGTTACATTTCATCAGATGTATCACCAATTCTGTCAAAAAATATGTGTCGTGGAAAAAAATGTATGCAATAAAACATTTGTATCTCCATAAGTTCTACAACTTTTGTTTTCAACATTTTCCGAAACTCTGTATATTAGCTGAGATAAACCCAAAACCCAAACATTCATTGGAGAAGATTGAATCCGATTATTAAATTCATACATACGTCAGCTAACAGAAAACATACACACTGAGGCATTTATCAGATAATATATGTAGGAGTGATTCAAAGACATGTTTCCGAGTGTGAGTTTGCACATTAATAATATATAAGAACGAAGGATCGAAACCGGCATGTCGTGATGTGATTTTAATTAATCATTTGAATGTACGCTTAGCAATGACGCGCGAGAGGTGTGTATGCATGTATATATGTATATATGTATATATGTGGGAGGGCGATGATTTCGTGTTTTATCTTCTCCACTACTCGACTCGAGCGAATTAATAATTAGGATGAGGAGAGAGTCGAGTTAGTCGTATCCAGCTTTCGTTGATTTGATCAACTGAAGAGAGGAGAGGGAAGAGAGAAAAGAGAGGAGAGAGTAAGTTAACAATGTAGAGGGAAGGAGAGAAACAATCAGCATGAGTCTTGGAAAAGAAACGATTTCTCGTTGGTGAGATAAATAGAAAGGTTTTTCGTGTACACTCGTTTGCCCCTGCCCCCTGCCCCCTGCCCAAGAAATCATGACTCTCAAAGCATCATAAAAGTATTATCGTGCTGCATAATCAACTTTGTACTTTGCGAACTTCAAAAGCATTCGTTTTTATCCTTACACTATCAGTACTTATTTGACCATCCCAAATGCAATTAGAAACTTGATGCAGGAAACGAGCGCAATTACTCGAAATCTAATTACGTACCTCACTTTATAAATCCAGCTCTTTCTGAAACAGAATATATTTAATGCTAATACTTCCTGGAGTTGAAAATATTCATTCCTACTTTCTTCTTCATTTTCACAATTTAATAAGTAGATACCGAAGTGCTTAGATATTAATTTCCTTTTATTTAGTATATTATTTTTAATTATTTTTAATTCACGTCGACTTTCTTTAAATTCTTTCAATTTCGAAGATATCTTTTGAATTCTTTGGAATTTCCTGAATTACTTCAATCCTCTGGAATTTTGTATTCTGATAAATTCTATGAAATCCTCGAAAATTCTGAATTCCTGAAACTCCACGAATTCTCTGAAATTCTCGAATTTTCTAAATGCTTTCAAATCCCTGAAATTCCCTGAATTTCTTGAATATTCGCATTTCTTTGAATTTTACGAAGTCTTAAAATTCCCTTAATTCCTTGAATATGTGGAATTCCTTGAAACAATGTTCTACGTCGAGTAAATTCGTTGTATCCCTTGAAAATTCAAAATGACGTTAATTATTTCAATATTTAATATTCTTTGAATATTTGTGATTCCCTAAAAATTTGTAATGTTCTTGATTCCCCTAAAACCCTGCAATTCCTTGAATTCTTTGAATACGCTTAATTCCTTGAATATTCGAAATTCCCTGAGTTCCTTAATTATTCGAAAATCTCTGTAGATCCTGAATATTCAGAATTTCCTGAATTCTTTGACTATTCTTAATTCTCCTAAAACCCTGGAATTTCTAAAATATCCTAAATTCCACAAATATTCGAAATTTCTTGACTTCCTTGATTATGCCTCATTCCCCAAAAACCTTTGAATCCCTTTAATATCCTAAATTCCTTAAATATTTGGAATTCACTGAATTCCTTTAATATTTGGAATTCACTGAATTCCTTTAATATTTGGAATTCACTGAATTCCTTTAATATTCGAAAATCTCGGTATATCCTAAATGCTCAGAATTCCCTGAATTTTTTCAATATTCTCAATTTCCCTTAAACCCTTGAATTCCTTTCATTTTCTGAATTCCTTCAATATTCGGAATTCATTGAATTCCATTAATATTCGAAAATAGCTGTACCTCTTGAATATTCGGAATTTCCTGAATTCTTTGAATATTCTTGATTCCCCTTGAAACATTGATTCCCTGAAATATCCTTAATTCCTCAAATATTTGGAATTCCTTTAATATTCGAAAATCTCTGTATACCTTGAATATTCAGAATTCCCTGAGTTCTTCGAATATTCCAAATTCCCCTAAAACACTTGAATTCCTTTAAAACTCTGAATTCCCTAAACATTCGTAATTCGTTAAATTCCTTCAAGGCCATGTGACGAGTGGGTCACGTGACCAGATTTCTACCTTCCCGACACTTTTTGTATTTGTAAGCTTATTTTGACACGAATAGCCACAACGAGTTTAAAATTTAGGATAATAAATAAGAATCACTAAGAAACGCGGCTCTGGTCCTAAATTTCTAAAATTATGAAAAAAGTTTTTTTTATGAATAATTTTTTTTTGCTTTCTTCATAATTAATAAAATTGAGGACCAGAGCCGCGTTTGTTAGTGTTTCTTATTTATTATTCCAAATTTTGAACTCGATGCGCCTATTTGTGTAAAAATAAGTTTACAAATAAAAAAAGTGTCGGTAAGGTAGGAAGCCGGTCACGTGACCCACTCGTCAAATGACCTTAATATTCGAAAATCTGTTTATCTGATGAATATTCAGAAAATCCTAAATTCTTTGAATATTCTCAATTCCCCTGAAACCCTTGAATTCCTTAAATATCCTACATTCCTCAAATATTCGGAATTCCTTTAATATTCGAAAATCTCTGTATACCTTGAATATTCAGAATTCCCAGAATTCTTTGAATATTCCTACTTCTCCTAAAACCCTTGAATTCCTTAGATATCCCAAATTATTTAAATAATCGAAATTCCTTGACTTCTTTGAATATTGCTAATTCCCTTAAAACCCTTGGATTACTTCCAATTACTTACAATACTTACAATTCCCGTATTATAAGGAATTCATTGAATTCCTTTGATATTCGATAATCTCTGTATCTCCTGAATATTAAGAATTCCTTGAATTCTTTGAATATTCCAAATTCTCCTAAACCTCTTGAATTCCTTTAAAATTCTTCATTCTCTCAACGTTCGGAAT